>CAUYQG010272056.1:0-14865 GCA_963574415.1 Tarsius wallacei | reverse complement strand
AAAAAATTAGCCGGGCGTGGTAGCGCGTGCCTGTAGTTCCAGCTCCTTGGAAGGCTGAGGCGGAAGGATCACCGGAGCCCAGCAGGTGGAGGCTACGGGGGCCGGGAGCGGCCATGGCACTCCAGTCTGGGTGACAGAGTGAGACTCCAACTCAAAAAAAAAAAAGGCTGAATAATATTCTATTGTGTGTATATGTATATATCTATATATAGCTTCATAGTTTCTGTATCACTCACACCCTACCATTGACAGACATTTAGGTTGTTTTTACATCTTGGCTATTATGAATAATGCTGCAATAAACATAGGAATGCAGATATTTCTTTAAGATACAGATTTCATTTCTTTTGAATGTATAACCAGAAGTGGGATTACTGGATCAAATGGTAGTTTTATTTTTAATTTTTGAAGAACCTTCATATTGTTCTCCATAATTATTGGAATACAACTCATTCTTATTTTGGTCTATGAACCATTTAAAATCTGAGTCTGACTTTTTCCTCCAAATTCATTTTTTACTACTCATACATCACCAGTCATAAGGATCAAGCAACACTAGCTTTTTAAAATTCTTTCAATATGTCCAGCTTATTTTCTACTTAAACCATTTGTAGTTTCCATTTTCTTTTTATTGGATTGTTTCTCCCCAGTTATTTTCACACATGACCCCCTTTCATATTTCAGGTTTCAGTTCAGTTTCTACCCTGTATGGGGAACCCTTCCATGACTGCTAATTCTAAAGTAAGTTGTGTCTGAGGTAGTCTTTATTGCAGTCCACACACTATTTAAATTTTTTCTTACTCCAGGGGATAGAGCATTATTGTTCTTCTTTGCCCAAGGAAGAAAAGCACTTAGAAATACATAACAAAACTCATTGTGAAGTTATTATTTGACCCAGAAATCTGATTTCTCATAATATACCTTGAAGAAAAAGCTCAGACAATATGCAAGCATACACAAACAAGGCTATTCATAGAAGAATTATGTGCAATTGCAATACAAGATCTGATAATTAAGTTCATGAATTTGTCACCATGCATTTACGTTGGCAGCACTGTACAAATAACTCAGTAATGTTTCACAACCTTGGTATATCAGCATCTCATAGTTGAGTTTGTGTCCATATGTGGAGGTGTCTTACTGAGTGGTGTTCATTATTGTTGTTACATGTTTTTGTGTTTTGTCATGAGAATATTGGAGCTTGAATTAGAGCAACAAACAAACATTAAATTTCTTGTTAAAATTGGCAACAGTGGAAGTGAAATCAGGGACATGTCATTCCAAGTTTATGGGGATAATGCCATGAAGAAAATGACAGTGTACAATGGATTAAATGCTTTTCTTAGGGGAGAGAAAGTGTCACTGATGAAGAGAGGTCAGGATGGCCAGTAATGAGCAGAACTGACTAAAATATTGCAAAAATTCATCAAATTGTGCGTCGAAAATCATCAGCTGACTGTGAGAAGCATAGCAGACCAAATAAATATCAATAGAGAAACAGTTAAGAAAATCTTGTGTGTGTATATATGTGTGTGTGTGTGTGTGTGTGTGTGTGTGTGTGTGTGTGTGTGTGTTGATCAGGTAATTTATTTATTTATTCAATTATCTTTTCAAAAAACTTTTTTTTGTTTTTTATTTTAAGGATGGTGGGGTACAATTCAGGATTAGGTACATAAATGGTCATCATACAGGTAAAGTTTGGGCCTCCCTTTTTTCCCCACTTCTCTGGTTTGAGATTAGGTATGCTTATTGATGTTATGTTGCCTCCTCTACCTCCCCTGGCAATTTTTTTGCTACTGCCAACCCCTTTCTTAGAGTATTATGATAAATGTTCAGGATCCGTTTATGAGTGAGAACATGTGGTACTCAGTTCTTTGTTTCTGTGATAGATCTAAACAAAGACTAAAACACTTTTTACTATTGTTTTATCCTAAAGATGTGGAGTATGACCCAGCAATTCCTATTCTGGTAACACATCCAGAGGAACTCAAATCATTCTACAAAAAAGATACCTGAGCATGCATGTTTATTGCAGTACTATTCACAATAACAAAAACATGGAACCAACCATGCTACCCATCAAGAGTAGACTGGATTAAAAAATTGTGGCATACATACACAATGAAGTACTACACAAGCCATAAAGAAGAACAAAATTAAGGAAAATCTTAACTGTAAATCTTGGTATGAGAAAGGTGTGTGCAAAAATTGTCCCGAAGGAGCCCTTACATCACAACAATGTACCAGCTCACACAGCACTGTCTGTGAGGGAGTTTTTAGCAAGTAAACAAATAACTACTCACCTGATTTGGCCCCCAATGGCTTTTTTCTTTGCCTGAAGATAAAGAAAATATTGAAAGGAAGACATTTTGATGACATTCAGGACATGAAGGGTAATATGATGACAGCTCTGATGGCCATTCCAGAAAAAAAATTCCAAAATTGCTTTGACTGGTGGACTAGGTGCTGGTGTCAGTGCATAGCTTCCCAAAGGGACTATTTCAAAGGTGACCATAGTAATATTCAATAATGAGGTATGCAGCATTTCGTCTAGGATGAGTTTGCAAACTTAATTGTCAGACCTCATATGTTAAAAATAATGCAGTTGTTCATAAATAGGAAACTGAGTAAATAAACTATGGTGTATATGACATCCACATGTCAGGGTACTATATGCATATATAAAAATGAATAATGATATCGCTATAATTTATATGGAATATTTTTCTGATAAAATTGTTTAATGAAAAAAGTAAAGTACAATAGGAGTGTGTGTGTGTGTGTGTGTAGTTTGTAGTAGTTTCTGTAAGAAAGGGAAGTGCAAAAAAACCCCTTTATTTATTTATTTTTTAAAAAAATGTAGTAAATATAAATAAGAAAACAAATGATATTGGTTATATAAAGAGAGTGTTTATAAAATGAGTAGAAAATTTAGCAGATGGAATGATGCTTCTTTGAGTATACATTTTATGTAGTCATTACTTATAGAATAATCCATATTTATTTATTTATTTATTTATTTAGAGTTGGAGTCTCACTCTTGTCGCCCAGACTGGAGTGCAGTGGCACACTCCTAGCCACTGCAGCCTCGATCTGCTGGGCTCAGGCGATCCTTCTGCCTCAGCCTTCCAAGTAGCGGGAACTACAGATGCATACCACCATGCCCAGCTAGTTTTTGTGATTTATTGTGAGATGAGGTCTCACCAAGTTGCTCAGGCTGGTCGCGAACCCCAGGCTCAGGAAATCCTCTCACCTAGGCCTCCCAAAGTGCTGGGATTACAGACTGAGCCACTGTGCCCGGCGCATATTTATTTTTATAGACTAAAAAATCCGTAATAATGGGGGGAAACCTAAAGTGGAACATAGTCAAAAAAGGAACTTATTTGTATTCCAAATGAAAAACCTGTCACACGAAAGGGAAGAAAGATAACTTGTTTAAAAAGCTATCCTGAATTTGGAAACAGCAGAAAAATGAATGTGTGTCCTTTCAATGTAATTTTAAAACCATTCACCCACAAATCTTTTAATTGTCTAAGAAAATGGACATGTATTTCATTTGCAATTTAGTATTTTATTAGAACTTTGAAGTTAGATGTTTACTTATCCATTTTTGTATGGCAAAGATGTGATTAATTCTGTTCAGTACAGAGTATAGTCTCAAACATTTGTGTTTATTGCCCTGCAGGATATCACCCACTTATATATCTTACTTAGCAATCTTTTTGTAACATTTCTTTATTTAATTTCTCATTAGTCTAAGCTTCTCAAGTGTTCTTTAAACCAGCCTTACTTTTTAGAGATTTCCTTAATTATTAATTTAATAAATTTATTTACAGTGAAGCAGTACCTAATACACACACATCATACCCTGGGAGAAGCTGTTACTGATTACCTGGGTTACAAGGTCCTCTTCTGTTTCTGCACTTTCCCTGGATCACCCCTGCCATGATTCTCATCACACTTGTTTTATCATTATCTTCTGTGTGGTTTTCTGCTCATTCGACTCTGAGCTCTTTGTGAACTCAGATCTTGCATGAATCATTCCTAAATCCTCACAACCTGCCTTGCACAGAGCCTGGAACCTGATTCTTGGCAAGTTCTCAGACAAGTTTGCTTGTTTATTTGTCTGAATGATGATAAAATGGGCTAATCAATTGAGAGATTTCTTTACAGGAAGAAAATATAATATAAGAAAAGAGATAATATGAAATCTCTCTTCACATATTTCTGTTCTCTTAGAGAGAGTTTGTGCTCTTAAGCCACACTTTGTTTAGAAACATTCATTACCAGTATATTTCCTACTTTTATGTTCATAATAAATATTAGACACTGCTACTTTCTCAGATCAGCCTCCAGTTAAAGGTTGCACTGGCCAATTCACTAAAGTTTCCCCTATACAACGGGCAGAAGAATAATAGGCCCTTGGTAATTTCTTTTCAAATGAACACAGCACTGCCAATCTAGTTATTTTAGCTTTTAAATGCAAGGCGTAATTGTTATTCAGTCTTATGTCAGCAGAATCAAGTATGTGAACCCAGTAATTAGTGGATATGGGAAGTCCACTTGATCTCTTTCACTTTGAAAATGAGTTTTCTTTCTTTGTTGAACTCCTGCGTCTATGCTACCTGTTCACTGTTTTTTGTTTTATTTTTTTACTGGGGTCTTTTCTTTGTGTTTTTCCTTTGTACTTCAGATATTTTTGTTTATGTGTATAAATACCAGAGTGAGATTCCCCCATAGCAAGCACCAAGTGTCGTTGACCCTTTTATTTTTAGTATTCAGATATTTCCTGAAACATGCTAACCATTAATTCATGTCTACTGAGTGAATTAGCTTATTTTTTGTAATGACTCCAAAAGAAAAATATCTTCTCCTTTTAGGAGTCAGTATTGTAAATGTAATGTTTGTGGACACCAACATATGCCTTTTGTTTTGTACAAGACACTGGAGGAAAGACACTCTACTATGTTACCCTTAGGTCTTTGCATGTCATCACATAGCCCACGTGGGCAAAGCTAGCCTGTAGCCTGACCCAATGTTGGCAGAACTCCCAATCATTCCCGTTGGAACACAGGGATATAAGCAGCATGCTGAGGAGTACCACTCGGATGTTTCTCATCTACTTCCCTATCTTGCTGGAGGCTGACACAAGGCTGCTTTTTATACATCTCCCTAGTTCCAGTTGAGCCCAGGTTGTTTCATCTTGCTGTACCTTAGAGTACAGCTGTGGACTATAACACTGCTTACTGCCTTAGGGTAAGAGATCAACAGCAGACCTATGCTGATCATCACTGAACACTTCTGATTGATTCAGTGTTGAATTGTGTAGAGAAGCAAGGAATTGACACAATGCTAATATTGCTTTTGCTGTATCTGAAACTAATTTACTATTTGAATCTATTTGGGCTCATTGTCTCAACAAATTTGTGGAAGTGTGATATAAGCTCAACACACAAAAATCAAACGTATTTTAATAGACTAGCACTGAATAACTGAAAGTCAAAAACTAACAAAAATAACTTGATATCATTTATAATAGCTCCCAAAATAATATGACAAAATACTTGCAGTATCTGTATGCTAAAAATTGTAAGAAGGTAATGAAAAGAACAAGAGGACCCCCCCAAAGAAAAAAGATATACTGTGTTGGTTGATTGAATCAATATAGTTGAGATGTCAATTGTTCCCAAATTGCTCTGTAGACTTAATGAAATTCCAATCAAAATCTCAGAAAGACTTTTTTTGTAGACACAGATTGATTCTAAAATTTATACGAAATGAAAAAGGAACTCAAAATAACCTAAATAATTTTGAAATAAAAAATAAACTGGAAGACTAGCATCAATCTGAAGAGTTAATATAAAGCTACAGTGATCAATACAGTATGGTATTGACAAAGACATAGATACATTTTTGGAAAAATTCATTGACTATATTTGTGAGAGCAACTCAATTGAGAAAAGATAATCCTTTTACCAAATGGTACTAGAACAATTAAAAATCTAGAAGGACAAAATTATGGACTTCACAGCAACTTGGATGGATTTAGAGTCTATCATACTCAGCTATCTATCACAGAAACAAAGAACTGAGTACCATATGTTCTCACTCATAAGTGGACTTTGAACATTTATCATAATACCAATACCAAGGAATTGGCAGTAGTGGGATACTGCCAGGGGAGTGAGGGAAGGGGGCTCATACCATCAATAAGGGTACCTGATCCCAAATCAGGCAAAGTGAGGACCAGTGGAGGCCTGAATTTCACCTGTACTTTGAACACTTATATAACTAATCCTGAATTGTACTCCACATCTTTAAAATAAAAATAAATTAAAAAATAAAGGCTATTTAGCCAAGAAAAAACGAAAACTTATATTCATACAAAAACCCATACATAAATGTTTATAGGAGTTATATTCATAAATGTGCAAACCAGTAAACAACTCAAATGTTTTTTGATGAGTGAATGGATAAACAAACTGTGGCATATCCATTAAATGGAAGGATTATTCAGCAATAAAAAGAATGAACTACTGACACACTCAACAACTGTGGCAAAACTCAGCGGCATTATGCTGAGTGAAAAAGTCAGTCTCGGCCTGGCACGGTGGGATTGCTGGTTCACACCTGCAATCCCAGCACTTTGGGAGGCAGAGGCAAGAAGATTGCCTGAACCCAGGGGTTTGAGACCAACCTGGGCAACATGGCGAGACCTTGTCTCTACAATAAATAAAAAAAATTAGCCGGGCATGGTGGCACATGCCTGTAGTTCCAGCTATTTGGAAGGCTGAAGCGGAAGGATAACCTGAACCCAGCAGGCCAAGGCTGTGGTAGTCATGAGCATGCCACTGCACTCCAACCTGGGCGACAGAGTGAGATGCTGACTCAGAAAAAAGAAAAACTCAGTCTCAAAAGATTATCTGCTATATTATTCCATTCATTGACATTCTTGAAAGATAAAAGTATACGACAAAGAACAAATTAGTCTTTTCTGGACCTCAAAGGTAGAGAAAGGATGTGAGTATAAAGGAGCAGCAAAAGGGAATTTTTTTGGAGTGAAGAAACAATTCTGCATACTGAATGTGGTGAATGGTAACATGAAACTACACATGGGTTAAAATGCACAACACTGTCCACCACAAAATGTCAATTTTACTACATAACAATTTTTAAAAAATAGAAAACTGCCAAGCTGTTAGATGATAATCTCTGCTTTCCGTAAAACTGAATTAGCACAGATGTATGTATGCCTAAAACTGGTTTTGTTTGCTTTTGAGCTATATATGACAACACTCATATAATGTGTTCTCTTTTATAACTGTCTTTTCTCACTTGACATTAAGTCTGTGTGTGGCTTAGTTCATTTCATCTCATAGCTGTGTAATATTCCATGGTATCAATATAACACAATTTATTTGTGCATTTTCCCATCGATGCATAATTGCATTATATTTAGTTTTTAGCTATTGCAAATAGGATTACTATATGAACATTATTGTATGTACAAGAATGTTCACCACAGCTAGTCAGGATGGTAAAAAAGTAAAACAAGCACTACTTACACATTCAATAGAAGAATGACTGAATAAAAGATGGCATTAATAAATACTGACATTATCAAAATTATTTTAAATCATGTGACCCATTATTTGAATAAATTACACAAGTGTTAATCCAATGGTCATTGTGATGTTTGCACATGGCTCTAACAACTGCATGTGGGTGGGAATAACCAATGGGGCAGGGAGCTCACTAAGTCATCTTGTGGGCAGAGATGAGGGCAAACAGGAAAGGGTCAGTTGCCCCAGAGAACTACAGAGATGATTTTACCTGGTCCACGGGCCCATGTTCTGATCACACTGTCAGAGCTTCCCATTGCCTGACTAACCTGAGCACTTCCAGAAAAGCAGTCCTTGGCCATGCCTGGGGCAGCCCAAGTCAATCCTTCCCTACCAAATCTGACCAATTCTTTTTCAGGGTGGACCCTATCTGTCTGTCCACCTCTGTGGGGACAGCATGGAGACTTTAATTAGGGGCAAATTGAGATACCCCACAACCAGTCTTACATTTTATGTAAACCATAGCTTTTCAGTCCTTTGTAAATGATTTTTAAATCTTTGTAAGAAGGGAAAATAATTGCTGTTTATAATTCCCTGCCATTCTTTAAGCAGGATGGATTCTGAGTAGGATTTTTAGTTGTAGAACTGTATTTAAGGATGTGAAATTACAAACTAGAGGCTCAGAGATGTAACCTGAGGATAGAATCAGACATCTAGAGGGGTTTCTAAGTGACTTACAGACCAAGGAAGAAATATGTAGAGGAAATCAGACTTGTTACAGCTTTTTCCCCACCTCTGAATAACCAAGAAAAAGCAGAAGTGTTTGCAGGGGACGTTGTGGCATTTGCCATGGAGTTTGCGACATGATTTTTTTCTGTCTCCTCACAAACCATCCCAAATGGCTTTGGTATATGAGTTATATTTTTCTATGGAATGATAAAATGTTATTAATTATTTTTAAATGTTTGTTTCTATATCAACTATTTCATCTGGGACATGATGTGAGGTTTCTGTGCCACATTTTGGGAAACTGTTACTTCAAGGGAAGAGCAAAGGTTTTTATCTAAAAATTATACACACACACAAACAACTATTAAAATCATCATGTACATCATCACATCTACATTCAACACTTTCAAAGCATTTACTTAGGGGAAAAAAAAGCAAAGGATTTGAACTTAGAACCTGGATCCCCAAATCTGCTTCCTACTGGAGTCAAACATTGTCAATTTTGTGAAGACTCTGACTTGTCGTCTTCAAGAGGATTAAATGAGAGTGTACGCATATGGTATCAGGCACTGGGAAGTGGCTAACAGGTAGTACATGCTCAATAAGCGTGAATTTTTATAATAATTTCTGTTGTTATTATTAAAGAACTCAATACATGAAGCTATTGTCATAATTACATGCAGCTCTAGTATTGGTCAGCGCATTCACAACCATATAGCATGGAATACAATGATCTAAGTAAATTAGTAGAGTGACAACTTTTAACTTTCTGTGTACAAAAGATTAATATTAACACAAAAAACAAGAGCAGTTAACCTTCAGAGTGACAGCATCATTAGAGGCATCTTGCAGAGAAAATGGGCCTTAACAAAGTTTGAAGTGATGGGAACCTGGAACCAACCTTCTGTCTCCATCTTTTAAATAAGTTCCAATCCTAAGAGAGAGGAGCAATCCAGAACTATCTATTCATGGGAAAACCTCACAGCCTTGCAGAGACCTCATTTCAAGAGAATATAAAAAGAGGTTTATATCACATTTCATTTTATGAAGCTGGTATAACCTTGATTTCAGCTAAGAGTACATGAAATATAATAAGGCAATCTCACTTCTGAGGATATACATAAAAATCCCAAACTATTAAGACACAGAGTACTTAAAGGAGATAATATGTCATAACAAAATTGCATTTTTCTCTAGGAATGCAAGGATGTTTTAAATGTAGAAACGCATCAATGTAATTCACTCCATTAACAGATTAATGAAGAAAAAAATCCAGTTGCTGTGCAAATATTTAACGAAAGTCAATATATATTTAATATTACTATTCTTAGCAAAAGAAAAATAGAATAGGACTTCCTTGCACTGATAAAGTTTATCTACTAAATAAGGACACTACATATCATAGAGAAATATTGAATATTTTCCATTAACAATCAGAAATATAACAAAGATGCCCACTATCATATCCATTTGACAATATACTGAGTGAGTTTGTTCAATGGAGTAAAATGAGAAAAGAAAACAAAAGGAATAATATATAAAGTGTCAGAAACACAACTGTTATTATCTAAATTTGATAGCATTGTACATGTTAAAAACCATAACAAAACCTAGAGATAAACTTTTGGAATTAATAAGTATTTAGTAAAGTTCCTGGATACACAAAATTACATCTCTATATACTTTGCAATTAGGATTTACTTATTTAAAATATGCACTTTTCAATAGCATAAATTCCTTGGAATAAATTTAACAAGCCTTTATGTACAAAATTTTTTTGGAAAAAAATTGTGAAACTTTACTGGGAGTCAAATTTCCAACATAAAGACAGCATGCTGATTGCTTCATTTAAACCTATAGTTGTCCTTCACCTATAATACAGTCATAGCAGTGAGGAACATTACTTAGCAAAACTTTATTTAGATGACATTAAGAGTATACAAAAATCATTACAGTTTTTGTTTTATAAAATGGACTAAACCCTACAGTCAACCTTAGGCAATATCCGGTTAAACTTCTGTACAGACTTTGAAGATAGACTTACAGGATTATTATCAATATTTTTAAAATACAACACTATGTCTAGTAGCATATAGAAACAGACTATGGAATTTGGAACAGATTAAATCCAGTGAACCTATTTAAAGATAAGTTTAAGTGGAAGACAAAAGTTGTATATACTTTTAGTAAAAATCCAAATAAATAAACCAAAAATCTAAGAAACAAAAAAATTAAAACAAGCATAACTTAAATGTTCTGATTTGAAATAATCTGAAAAGAGAATAGATGAAACAGTAATGTCATATTTGGAATGCTTAAGTGAAGTAAATAGCATGATCTGTGTTACATTTCTTTTGTCTCTATTGTGGAAAAGTACTAAAAGGTGTTTTCTGAAAGTTAGTTTAGTCCAAAGTGTTTGTTTTAAATAGAGTAACCATTTGTCCTTGTTTTTGCGTGTACTCATGGCATAATTATGATTATAAATAATGCCTCTTTCCATGCTTAAAAGTGTTCCAGTTTTATGACCACACTAGTTTTAAAGCCATTTTTATGACCACACTAGTTTTAAAGTCATTATTATCAACATACATGACATCAAAAATGTGAAAGAAAAATAGCACCATTTCTCATAGTTTAGCAAAAAAGAGATGGGAGGAAGGAGGGAGGTATTTTAGCAGAGAAGGGGAGAGGGATGAATTGAGGAAGAAATGCTAGAAAAGCCTAATGTACAGATATGCAGTTTTTTTTGTTTCTAAAAGTTAAGTACCTTTGAGGGGCAATTTTGATAAATTTTTATGTTTTCCTAGTATAACTTCTCCTTCATTTAGATTTTGAAAACATTGGAATTCAATAATGTATTTTCTTTTAAATATATAATACATTTAATATCTGTTAGTTCATATTTCAAATTGCATATAGTTGGGCTTTGTCAATTTTCTTCAAGATTGTGTAGAGTAGTGAATTCTTTATTCACAAGTATTTTTTTAAATACCAGTCTTTAATTAATTAATTAATTAATTAATGCATTATTTTTTGCTTTTTAAAAATGACTCATAGCTGTCTCGTTTTTTTCCCAAAGAATCTGTTCCCTTTTAGGTTGGGTTTATTTTGTTGCTCTTTTTTTCTTATTTTTTCCCATATTGGTTGCTCATGCAATTTATTATCTTTTTATTTATTAATAACATGTGTCTAAACCTATGATTTTTCTGTAAGTACATTTTAGCCACACCCAATAGGTTCTTGAGAGTAGTCTGAAAACTATCTTTTAGTGTAAATATTCTTAAGAAATAAATCAGAAATGTGGATTGAAAAAAATTCAGAAGATTAAGACTAAAGCAAGATTATTTATTTATTAAATATTGAGTGCTTCCATTAAACTCAAAAGCTTGTGTAATTCATGGCCAGAAAATTGGAAAACACGTGTAAAACATACTTAAGTTGATTACTCAGGAGCAACTGCAGGTATAATCTTGAAACTGCAAATTTTATCAATTGATAAATGTCTCAAGGCAGAAATTTAAAATATGCCACATCTAATATGGCTATAGGTTATCATAGCATAGTGTCCACATGTTTTATTAGAAATAATGGCCAATAAAGACTGACTTTGGGTACAGGGTGTATGCTTATCATATGTATCTAACTCACACCTACCTTGTGTATCACTTATTTACATATACTTATCACCAATAAGCCATAGAAACTAGAAACTAGAATGTGTCTTTCTATTTTATTATTCAGCCATTTGAGGCTTCTTTAGGGGAAGGATTAAAAATGCAATATATTTTTAAAGATCAGAAAATTTAAAAAATTGAAAGTACCTAAGGACAGATATTCAGGCTTCCATACAGAAAACCAAACATCAAGCAGAGTGTATGTTCATTTCCACAGTAGCAATGAAATTTAAATTCAGATGTTATAATTTGACTCAGTCCAGGGTTTGATGACTTCTTACAAATAAGTCATGCAAAGCAGATTATATTTGCATTGTATGCACTTTAAATATTCTATACAACAGAATCAGATAATGCAAAATTCACAATTAAAAATGACTTCAATATATCTAATTTGGAGTCTCAACTTTTGTAAAAGGAAACAGGTGTTTCAAAATTCAGAGAATCTCCCAGAGTCACAAAGTATGTTAAAACTGATGTTAGAACCTACTTCAATGCTTCAGCAAACTGTTTTTTACTAATATATTATGTATTTATTAAAATAAGACATTTATAAAGATATCTGAATTATTAGGTTTTGGATAAAGAATTTATAATAAAAATTTTTTAAGTGCTTTCATAGTGTATAATTCCATATAACTTTGACTCAATTTGTTTCTATATCTGATAGTCTGTAGGTCAGGGACTTGGGTATGTGGGATTTGAACTACTTTCCAGAGAATCATTATAAGTGAAATCTGTTATTAAAGTAGCAGTAATATTTCTCTATGTTTTTAAAAATATAATATTGTGGAACACAGAAACCCCATAATTTGCATTCTTAATAAATAGCATACACGCTTCTGGCATTTTCAAAGGTTCTAGAATAGGTAAGATTTTCTCCTTGACGTCAAGGGCTATCTTCGTGCTTACCCCAGTCTTTTGCAGAGTTAGGTCCTGTTGATTGGCTTCTAGGCCAAGATTTTAAAAATAAAAATGTTATTTATTTTTTTGAGTAGGAGTTTCACTTTGCCACCCAGGCTGGAGTGCAGTGGCATGATCATGGCTACCACAGCCCCGACCTGCTGAGCTCAGGCAACCCTTGTGTCTCAGCCACCCAAGTAGCTGGTGAGCCATGAGCATGCCACTACACTCCAGCCCGGGTGAGGGTGAGACTCCCAACTCAAAAAAAAAAATAAATTCACCAGAACATTCTGTTCTTTTTTATCAAGGCCTGCCCTCAAGAGTAACTATTTTATCAGAGGTTAAATTTCTGAGGTTTTATCAGTGACCATCCTACTTGTAGAAAGGGAACTACTAAACTTCAACTCCCTCTAGCCATCCTGGTATTCCTAAAGGGGATGGAAAAAACTGAGAAGCACAATAGAAAACAATAGAGCTTTCAAACATTGCCTGAACATTAGCTGGGAAAGTGAAGAGGGTATAGTTTACAGCCAAGTGCAGTTGCTCACTCTAATAATTTTCCCTTTTGCTTCAGGATTTCTTTGGTGTGATATATTCTAGAATATAGGCAAGCATAGTTTTTGTAATAGTTCTACATTAGCAGATCCAAGCAAACTATGCTTAATTTTATGTTTAATTATATGTTTAAATTTAGTCATAAAACTTTCACTGGTTAAATTTGATCTTCTTAGAATGTTTTCTCAGCCATTACATCAAAAGTGCAAGCAACTTTGTACTATCAAAAAATAAGCTAATTACATCCATCTATCTGCCTGCCTAGCTATCATCTGTCTATCTATATTTATCTTTATCTATCTATCCCTATTTATCTGTCTATCTAATATCTATCTATTACTGTTTGGCTTTAAAGTCTTTGCTATTCTTTTGAAAAAACTATTTCCCAAAATGTAGCATACAGACTTTACATTGCATCTCAGGTGAAATGATTGATACAAAAGCAAACATTTAAGCAATTTAAAATAATAATATGCTTATTTTATTATACTATATTAAAATATAACCAGTATATAAAAGCCATTTGGGACAATTTGTGGAGAGACAGATAAAATAACTGATGTCAAAAACCCCATGGAAAAATGCTACTATATGCCCTGCAAACATTTCTGTCTTTTCTTATTAGAGGTAGGAAGGGAGCAACCTCAAATTTTTCCTTTACAAAATTCTCCACTGACCTGACAGTCACAAGATCTCACCCAGAAACCCCTCCAACTGTCTGATTTTGACCTTATATACCTATTACAATGACAAAAATTCCAAATTGTTATGAGAGATAGCACAGTATGTGGGGGCACAGACATATAAACAGAAAAGCAGTTGAAATAGAAAGGAGAAACCGGGCTCGGTGGCTCAGCCTGTAATCCTGCGCCTTTGGGAGGCTGAGGTGAGCGGATTGCCTGAGCCCGCGGGTTCGAGATCCGCCTGGGCAACTTGGTGAGACCTCATTTCTACAATAAATCAAAAAAATTAGCCGGGGGCGTGGTAACACGCTCCTGTAGTTCCAGCTACTTGGAAGGCTGAGGCAAAAGGATCACTGGAGCCCAGCAGGTCGAGGCTGCGGTGACCGGGAGCGGCCACTGCACTCCAGTCTGGGCGACAGTGAGGCTCCAACTCAAAAAAAAAAAAAAATTAAGCTTTTTCACCGGACTTGGTGGCTCAGCCTGTTATCCCGTGCCTTGGGAGGCTGAGGTGGGTGGACTGCCTGAGTCCGTGGGTTTGAGACCCGCGTGGGCAACATGGCGAGCCCTCATCTCTACAATAACTCAAAAACATGAGCGAGGCGTGGTAACCTCCGCCTGTAGTTCCAGCTACTTGGAAGGCGGAGGCGGAAGGATCGCCGGAGCCCAGCAGGTTGAGGCTGCGGTGGCCGGGAGCGGCCACTGCACTCCAGTCTGGGCTACAGAGTGAGACTCCACCTCAAAAAAAAAAAAAAAAGAAAT
>CAUYQG010272049.1:0-11218 GCA_963574415.1 Tarsius wallacei | reverse complement strand
ATTTTACTTTTACATGAAATGTATTAAATTAGACAACAATTTGCAGTGGGTGGGTTCTTTCCTCTTGCCTCATTGTCCAGTTTACAGCAGCAAAAATACTACAATGGAGAAGCCACCTACTTAGTACCAGAGATGAAAAGCATTGAAAATTGTCAAGGTTAGAGCAAAGGTCCCTGGACTCTGGACAGACCTTGAACCTGGACAGACCCCCCTTCTCTCATCATCACAGCCAAGTCCCAGTGCAAATGCATTCCTGGGGCACATCCTGGCCTCGGTTTCTACAAAAACACTCAACACAGCAGCAGCACTATTGTTTTATTATGTATTTCTTAAAAAAAAAAAAAAGCCCCCCCCCAAAGCCCACTGGGAAGGGAGCACGTATCCCTCTTCTGTAGATCCAGCCGCAGGGTGTGTTCCCAGATATGCCCTCAATACTCCTCCTCCCCTCAATATTTATATCCCAACTGCCACCAAACAGAGCTGCAAAGGGTGTGTGGAGAGGGCGATCTCTTGCTCCTGGTACAAGAATACTTGACAACCATGGGAGCAACAGGCAGCAAAAACCCACCCAGTTGAGGAAGGGAATGTCGGCCACCTGGAACAAGCCCAGCTTAGCTGCAACTGGCACCGCCCAAACAAGAACAGGTGTGGGGGGACAAGGGCACATGAAACTCGAGGCAGTCGCAGGTCAACACACTGCCCCCATCTTGTCCAGAAGGCCTGCATCGCCCACACCCTTTCTTAGTAATTACAGATAAAGGACAGGAGAGCCCAGGGCTTAGACACTGCCCACTGAGGTATTAAATGCTTAAGGAAAGATTAGTTATGTCCAAGTAGCATGCAATAGAAATATTTTTTAAACCAACATGGTTAAGTGTTAAAGATTTTCAGAAATCAAAATATTTATTCACATAATTTTAAACTAAAGTTGAAGCTAATAAATCTTCCATGGTAATGATTTAAGTGCAAGTGATGCCGGGATTTTTTTTTCACATTCGTTTCCTTCCTTCAGAGTAAAGGCAGATAGATCAGTTGTTCTTGAACAAGTCAATACAGCTCTGCAAGAGGGAGACATTGTTCTGTAAAAACAATAAAAATAGACACGTCAAGGTAGACCAAGAAATCACTCCAGAGTCTAAGACCTGTGTCATACCCATGGAGACCCAAGTGCACAGACAGTTTCTCCCAAGAGACTCGAAGGCAGCCAGGCTGGGCTAGCACTTCTCTTCATAAAACCTCAGTTCAGCTGCAACCTCCCCTCCCCTCTCCAGATGGCTGCCTGAGGGGCTCCCAGCTTCGTTGTCAGTGGCCACTCTAGCACCTCTGCCTGGTCAGCTCCCAAATGAGTCTCTGCTGAACTGCAGCTTAAAACCCATATAAATGGAACTGTTCTAAGAAGTGGAAAGACTGGATACAAGTTGCTAAAAAACCAGACATGAGTGAGATTATAAATAAGATTACTGGTAATATTCATAAGGATGTGTAAAAATTGCCTTACAAGAAGTTCTCATTTTAAAAAAGAAATTTAGACAAACTTAGAATACCCAAACGTTATGGATGCAATTTATATAAATGACACTTCTAACACTCCAATTTAAAACTCATGCACAACAGGACTGGGGCCTCATCAAGAGGCAGTGAGTAAACACATCAATGTTGTTGTCAAAGTAAAGCATTAGCCAAAACTGAGGGCCAGTGAGACAGCTTCCTCCTTCTGACCCCTAGAGCTGAAATGAATCCCTGGCACCAGCCCCCTCTCCCCCCAAAACAGAGATTGAGCATAGAAGCACCTCAAATTCTTAAAAGACCCCTAGTAGAGCCAATGTGCATCCAGCATGGAGAAGCACTGTCCTCCTCCACAGCCAAACTACAGACATCACATACATACAACAGAAGAGAATACATTTTTCTTCCTTTCTAAACCGAAAAGGAATTATTAGAAGACACTCAGCAAGCTAGAAAACAATTTCTTCTAAAAAGGTTTTCCGCTCAGTGGCTCAGCCTGTAATCCCGTGCTTTGGAAGGCTGAGGTGAGTGGATTGCCTGAGCCCGCAGGTTTGAGACCCAACTGGGCAACTTGGCAAGACCTCATCTCTACAATTAAAAAAAAAAACTAGCTGGGCGTGGTAGCGCGTGCCTGTAGTTCCAGCTATTTGGAAGGCTGAGGCAGAAGGATTGCCGGAGCCCAGCAGGTCGAGGCTACAGTGGCCGGGAGCATGCCACTGCACTCCAGTCTGGGTGACAAATTGAGACCTCAACTCTAAAAAAAAAAAAAGGTTTTCCATGAAAGTCCAAGAGTACTGGCAAAGGCTTCTGAGAGAAAGGCAGGGCAGTCCCATCAAGAATGCTCTTTCAAGTGTATTTCAAGATGTTGTAGAATTAGTTTACAGCAGCAAAAATACTACAATGGAGAAGCCACCTACTTAGTACCAGAGATGAAAAGCACAAGGCAAGCCTCATCTGCCTGATGACTCTGGGACAGTTTAAAAAAAAAACCTAAAAAGTTGTGGGCTTAATGTGAAGAAAACACTTACTCTGGCATGCTTTATTTCTAGTTCAGACATTTCGATTAGATTTTTTCTAAATGCTGCCACTCTTTTTCGTTTGAAATTTATCAGTTCTGTAGGAAGAAAGAGTTAAAATTTACCAAACCAAAAAAAATTAAATAATGTTCACATTCACTTTAACTTCTACATACCAGTTACAAATAATCTCCAGAGCTTTCATGCATCGTACCATTGTTCTCTCACATTGCAATTATCTCTGCGATTGGGACATGCTTAAGGAGCAGGCAGCCATACCCAGTCACTAACTGGGGATTGTGGCAAGCAGCCTCCCTCACGCTCACCCTCTAGGTACCAAGGACTGAGGACAAGGCTGGAGAGAGGTGGGAGCCAGACACACTTTACCTATGGTTTTTGAAAACAAGTTGAAAACACTTCTCAAAAACAGATAAGCTCATGGCTAACATACACATATTGCTTATAAAATGTTCGGCATCACTAATTAGGGAAATGCAAATCAAAACCACAATGAGATGATAGCCCAACATCTGTTAGAATGTATCTTAACAGAAAGAGAAAAATCGGTGTTGACAATAAATGCAGAGAAAAGGGAACTCTTACACACTGCTGGGGAGAATGGAAATCAGTACAGCTATTTGGAAAATGGTATAAAGGTTCCTCAAAAACCTAAAAATAGAACTACCACCCCATCCAGCAGTCCCACTTCTGGGAATACCTCCAAGGGAATGGAAAGCAGGATGTTACAGGAATATCTGCACTCTCATGCTCACTACAGCACTATTCACAATTGCTAAGATACAAACTTAGGTGTTTGCCAACAGATGAATGAAAAAACGTGGTGTATATCCACAATACTATTCAGCCTTGAAAAAGAACAAAATTTAGCCAGGTGTGGTGGCTCAAGCCTGTAATCCCAGCACTTTGGGAGGCAGAGGTGACAGAACTGCCTGAGCTCAGGGGGTTCAAGACCAGCCTGGGCAACTTGGTGAGACCTCATCTCTAGAATAAATTTTAAAATTAGCCAGGCATGGTGATACACACCTGTAGTTCCAGCTACTTGGAAGGCTGAGGCAGAAGGATCGCCACAGCCCAGCATATCAAGGTTGCAGTGTCTGTGAGCATGCCACTGTACTCCAGCTTGGGTGACAGAGGCTCCAACTCACCAAAAACAAAAACAAAAAACACCATAGGAGAAAGCCTTAGGTAGTCAAGAAAGGCCTAACTTGGCACCACTTTAAGTCCTGTGGTTTTTCTTCCATCTTCTCCAAAATTGTCAGAGCCACTAAACTGGCCTACAGAATAACTTAACATTTCAACTCACTAGTGTTCAAGTGTGTACTTTTTCTTGTAAATTTCAATTAGCTGCTCTAAAAAAAAAAAGAATTTGCTTTAACAACAGGGCAGCACAAAGGTTACTTTGGAAGAATCCAAGACAGTCACATGAGCTGTCCACATGACATTTGCCACGAATTTCTGTGCCTTACAGTTAAAACATTAAAGTCCTGAATAGACCCAAAACAAGATAAATGAATAGAACTCTAGTTTTTAGCTTGCTGCTCAATAGACCATTGCTATTAAAGGACATTTAAAGATATCTAGATTTTCCTACCCCAAGGAAACAAGAACATTCTGAGAAAACGAAATGAGACAGGGCATTTCTCATGGACCCTGTGCTGAGGGGGTTGGGTTGAGTCAAGTGCATTGTCCCACTGTAATGACATCAACATTCTGGGAGATACACTCCAACATCTGCTCTGGTATGTTTCATGACTCCTGAGAACTCCAGGGAAGATTCATATGGTCCTCTTGGGAAAGACAACATATTACGCTCATGTTTATCTGTTATACATATATACAATGTCATGTTCATCTATTACACATTAAAAAGTCCCCTGCTCTGAAATAGGGCAAGGCAGGGAATACCCTGTGGACAGGACAGGGCCTGGAACTGAGACATCAGCATGGACAACTGATCTCTGAAATGTGCAAGTGCACACAAAACTACATTTCCCAGCTCAAGTCCACTGAAGGCTCTAGAAGCAGAGACACTCAAGAACAATGAGCAAACCTAGCATACCCAGGTCTTGATAACTATCCTCTAAGAATCCTGGCACCCCAAAGCAACGGTCAATTCTAGGGCTGGAGTAGAAGGAGTTAACATTAGCACAGAACACAACTGCTCAAAGAAAGGGGATGAGCGTTACCAACACATGCAAGTTTACAGGTGCTCCAGTGACAAAGTCTGGTGCATCCAAATAATTTAGTCATAATTAATTCCAAACCATGTTCAAAAACAGAAATCCATGACTCTATTAAAGAGAAAAAAAAGTATTCATGAAAGAGAAGGCTCCTGTTTGTAGCAGGATGCCATGTGATGATGACTTGGAGAGGGAAATTGCCTTTTTTGCAACCAGGGTAAAGGTGGGTTCTGGAAAGAATCATCAGTATCTAGGGAGGGGGTCTGAGGAAGAGCAGGATAAATGCGTCATCTTCAACTGTCCCCACAGAAACCAAATACCACCTGAATAGGCAATCAAAATCAACACCACAGATGAAGTGGAGAAGGACAACAGATGTCCTCAGATGTGGGACCAGAAGGGTCGCTTCCTTACATTCTGTCAGGATACATAGCAAACCATAAAATAGAAGAACATTTATTAGTTGACATAAAGAGACTACATTCTTTAAAAAGGCCAATATCATTAAAAACAAACAAGAACTGATCCAGAGCAAAGGAGCCTAAGAGCTAAGAGAACTAGATGCAATCCTGGACTGGACCTTGTGGTGGAGGATTATTGGGACAAACACCGACAGGAGCAGACGAGACTGTAAGTTACCCATGGGATACTGCGGGGATGTCAGGAGTTTTAGCCCCATGATATACACAATGATGCTTTTAATCAAAGGTCCATGACATGTGCAACTTAATCTCGAATTAAGGAAACCTAGGGGTGTGTGTTTAAGCATGCAGGAGCCACAGGAGAGCATGTGTGCGCGAGGGATAAAACAGACAGGCGACATGCTATGATGGGGTGAAGGACACACCAGGGCTTTCTCACTATCAGATGCAACTTTTCCTAAGTCTGAAATTATTTCCAAACACAAGTACAGAAGAATGTCCTGCTGACCTTCTTTTGCAGATTCCGAAAGCTGTTCAAATTTCTGACAGCACTCCTGCTGGTGCCCCTCAGCCAACTTGACATCTTTGCTTTTTAACCGGGCCTTATCCAGAGTTTTGTTTGAGTTCTCATAGTCAATGAGTGCTTTGGTGCGTCTGTATAAGAGATCCTGAGAAGAAAATCAACATGTACACATACTAAATATCGAAGCCAGTCTAAAACAGTAACCCAAGCACCCTAATGCCAATGCCCTCCTGCAACGTGAGATGGCAACACCGATAGAACTGTGGAGAGCCCTTGCAAGACCTCTTTATACAAATCAGATTTAAAAAAAAAAAACCAGAGTGAACACGTGTTTTTCAGCTAATTCAATAACTGAAGGTAAAATCAAACAGCGTGTATCAAAGCATATGCACAATTACTGGGGGTGGGCCAAGTGCTGTGCTGCTGAAACAAAACTGGACAATGAGGCAAGAGGAAAGAACCCACCCACTGCAAATTGTTGTCTAATTTAATACATTTCATGTAAAAGTAAAATACTTTTTTGATCAGGGCAATGCTGACAGTGAAGAATGCATAGTTCCCAAAGATTCTTTTGCTTACCATGTTTTTAAGTAGTACTGAGGTTCAAAGGCTGCAGTGGACAAGTGCAACTCAGTGCCAACTCGTTTACAAACCCTCAACCCTTTTCTGCCTCAGAAACAGCCTTTTGGCATGCTGTGCATATATCCCACATCAATAACCTATCATCCCCAAACCATTACCTGTCTACTTCACCCCCCCGCCCCCACAGTGCTGCCAACAACATGAGCTTTAAGGATACAATGTTAAGAAGACTTGTCATTTCCACAAACAAATCTGATAAACTCCCATCTTACTCCTGAGTATAAAGTAACTCTCCTTTTTAAAGAGAACATGCCTTTCCCCTCAGGCTTCTAGTCCTGGAAAGGTGGGCTTGTCTGGCTGATGTGCGAAGCCACCTGTCTTACCTTAGCGGCCTCTATATTGAGCATGTAGTATCGAAGAAGCTCTGTCATCTTTAAGTCTTCGTCTGATGAGACTCGACCCTCCACTTTCTATTTAAAAAAGTAAAGGTCACCATCAAGTAAGAAACCTACAGATTATAAAATAAGTATTATGAAAATTAACACAAAATTCTTACCCTAAGTTTTTCAAACAGCTCAGCAACCTTCAACAGGTACCTGAAAATACAGAGAATTTTTGGTTTAAGTTTGTAAATTGTTGATGAAATATAATCATTAATATGCTTAATATGCTAAGACATAAATGGGCAAACTCAGGACTCACAGCCTTTGGCACATTAGGATTAATTTTAAAGTAGTGTTTTTTTATTGCCATTGGCCCCAAATAGCATAAAGTGGTCACAAAAAACAGGCACATTCAGTGGCATCAGCCTCTCTTGTGCCCCTTAGTCATTCTGACACATGTATGGCTAATCCTTACATTAACCCTTGCACTCGGATGTCCCCTATGAAAAAACATTGTAAACCTAGCAATCACTCAGATGTACCCTCTCTTGGGACATAAGAGATTGCTGGTGACCATATAGCAGTTTTTCAAAAATGTATTTCCTTGAAGTTTTCCATTCAAATTGCATGAAAAAGCAAATAAAGAGACGGAATATCTACTGAGATATGATCGATCAGTTGAGAAGTGGTTTTCAGGAATCACGAGTGTGTCCTTTCACATCTTGTTTGAACAACAGACTGGACAAAGAATTACATATTATTCATGTGGGAGGAAGAAAAGGAGACTGCATTGTCTGCTCGAATAGGAAAACAATGCAGGTAGCAGACGCCAAACAAATTACTATTGCACAATGCTTATCAATGAGCCTGCAATGAATGTCAGTGACTGTTTCACATTACCCCGTTAGAAAAATTAAGATATAAAATATAAAAGTTCCTTAATGTCCAAAATTCCAGTATAAGTCAGATATCATCACAGTAAAATAACTGGTTCCCAACATACTACTTAATATGAAGTGATTCAACTTTCATTATTTTGTTAAAAAGTGCAGTCAAGTTGCTGATAGGTGATATGTGAGATGTATCCAAGTGCAAAAGGTTAAATGTCAGTGCTGTGTTAACCAAGGTCAGGTTCTAATGAGCTCTAGATATTAACATAATCAACATGGTACTACTTAACTCGTCATGGTCACGCTGTTAGCCTGCCTTTCAATTTCAAGTCAGAAGAAATACCACCTGTTAAGCAGAATACCCTCTGACATCAGAAATGCCCAAGATGAAGAAACTGGAAACACATATATACACACAAATAAGTACAAGATGAGACTAGTGTCATGTGATTCTCATGACCACACTAACCAGGGCAGCCCAGGGCACTGCCAGGCAGAATGGCAAGTACCACCTTGCCAGAAGAGATGGTGGCAATCTACTCTCAGAGAACGCTGAGGCAGGTGACAGACGAAGGCTATCACAGCTGTTCACCTAGGGAAGAGAACTTGGGCATCTTATGTACAGAGGACACTGAAGATCTGGCACTAGAGACTTTTGTAATGAGCTCGCACAACTCCAGAGCAGACCCCAAACCATGTGGTCACGACTCATATCCTTTCAAACACACCACTCAGCATTCTTCAACCAAGTAAGAGGAAATGCTTTCCCAACACTCACTTTTTGATGACCGTGGGCTCTTCTAAAGCCAGGCTGTGCAAGCAGGCCGCAGTGTGGATATAGTCGTCGGCAACATCTGCAGAAACAAGGGCAGTCCTTTGTCATCTGAGCAGAGCGGGCACATCAGCAAAGCTCTAAGTGGCTAGCGGGTGGGCGGTATTTACTTTTATGAGATCGGGTCATTCTGTCAGCTTTTGCACAGGAATCCTTGATCCTGTTGTAGTAGTTAATAAGGAAGTTCTTCTCTTGCTCAAAGAAGTCATCTACCTCCTAAAAGGCAGGAAAAAAGACTGAAAAACCAGACATTTCAAGAATGGGAACATCTGTTCTGCATTAGAAGAAACATGGCAAATACACTTATAAATAGCAAGTTTAATCTCCACAGATGAGGGAATTACAACTGTATGATACTATTTCACATCCACGGCTGGCAAAAACCAAGGGCTAGCAGAAAATATCTCGAGAGCGTGCCACACTGAAGAGCAGTTTGGCAATGGCCAGTAAAACTCTGGCATTCCCTCTAAGATCCAATTTCAGCGCCAGGGCAATGGTTCTGACAGGTGGACACTGCCATCTAGCCTTGGATACCTGCATCTGTGTGGTGACTTTAAATAAAATTTGGTTGGTTTCAGAATGGGAGGTAATACTGGCATTCAGCAGGCACTGGCCAGGGATGCTAAATATCCCACAATGCATGGACACAGGACAGTACTGTACACCTTAAACTGCACGATGATTAGTACAAAAGTTTTAAAATTTCTGACAATGTCCTCTATACTTAGCATCTGTGTTCTGGGCTCCCTGGAGTAGCAAAGCCAGACAGCAGACAGTAACTGTAAAGGTAACCCAATTAAGAAGGAAGACGATGCTGGGAACAGTGGCTCATGCCCGTAATCCCAGCACATTTGGAGGTAAAGGCAAGAAGACTGCTTGAGCCCAGGAGTTCAAGACCAGCCTAGGCAACATAGTGAAACCTCATCACTACAAACCCCCCCACAAAATTAGCTGAGGTGGAAGGATCACCTGAGCACAGAAGGCTGAGGTTGTGGTGAGCCATGATCATGCTACTGCACTCTAGCCTGGGCAACAAAGTGAGACTCTAACTCAAAAATAATAATTAAGTTTTTAAAAAAGGAAGGGGAAGGCCTGAGAAGTGAAGAAATAAATATATCTATGAAGGTCATGAGACTTGGGTATTAATTTATATTTTCTAGAACCACGATATTCAATAGACACATGTAAGCCACATGTACTATTTAGAAATGTTTTAGTAGTCACATTAAGAAGTAAAAACAGGTGACATTAACTTTAATTTCACTTAACAGCATATCTAAAATATAATCATTTCAACACACAACACTGTTAGTGAGACATTTTACATTCTTTTCTTTACACTAAGTCTTTGAAATCCAGTATGTAAATGCAATGTTACATCTGGATCCTTGATCATGCCAGCTAAGCTACATGCCAAGCTCTCATCTGCCACCTGTGATTCGTGGCCACCAAACTGGACAGTGTAGTGGAGAACGGCATAAAATACCGATCTTTTAGCTTATTTTCTTTTTAGAATTACTGAGTAGTATCTCTCCTTACAGGAGAAAATGAAGACAAGTATAGAAAGGTTCATGTCACCTTCTCCTGGGAGAACAAGGCGCTTTAGGAAAATAAAGTGAATATTGAATGAGTAGATGAAAAATAAGAACATTTGAAGAAAACATTAATGCTTAACCACGGTCTCACAAGTATCTTTTCCAAAGGGAAATAAGGTCACGGAGTCTCACCAAGTCCAGAATTTTCTCAAACAGCCCAAAGCCACTTACCTTAACTCCAGAAAAAAGGACTTCATCAGCACTTTTCACCACGCTTTTGAAAAAGCCACCAAACACCTCTTTGGTATTCTTCCGTCTGACACTTAGCTAAAAGGAAGAAAATCCCGAAAGAATGTTCATGGCAAGCAGTTTCCAAGGTCCTCTTAACGAAGTTCTCAGGTTCTCTTAATCAAGTTCTCAATAACATTCCAAGTGATCTTTTTTATTAGGATATGCACATGCATGAGATATGTTTAATTCTGTCTTACCACCAGGTTTAAAATACCTAATAAATAACTATACCTAAACACAGGTCATCTCATTCTAAAAAGCTAACTTAAGAGGCATTTTGAATAACTACCTAGGCATTAAGTCCTAGTGGCTTTTTAATCCCTGGTAAAATTAGTTCTGTTCTATTCACACTGTTAAGCTTCATGGGTTATAAGACACTGAAGAAATTTCTAACTCAGGGCTTCTTTCACATATATTAAGTAGCAAGAAATATGTTAATAATATAAAAATAATAATAAAAGTTAACAATCCAGCTGGGTGCAGTGGCTCATGCCTGTAATCTTAGCACTTTGGGAGGCAGAGGCGAGGATTGCCTGAGCCCACGGGTTTGAGACCAGCCTGGGAAACAAGGCAAAACCTTGTCTCTATGATAGACAAAAAATTAATGAGCTAGACATGGTGGTGTGTGCCTGTAGTTCCAGCTACTTGGGAGGTTGAGTCAGAAGGATCGCCTGAGCCTAGCAGGTCGGGGCTGTGGAGGTCGTGAGTGTGTCACTGCACTTAGCCTGGTGATAGAGACTCCAATTAAAAAAAAAAAAGTTAAGCCGGGCTCGGTGGCTCAGCCTGTCATCCCACGCCTTTGGGAGGCTGAGGTGAGTGGATTGCCTGAGCCCGCAGGTTCGAGACCCGCCTGGGCAAGCGAGACCTCATCTCTACAATAAATAAAAAAATTAGCCGGGCGTGGTAGCGCGCGCCTGTAGTTCCAGCTACTTGGAAGGCTGAAGCGGAAGGATCGCCGGAGCCCAGCAGGTTGAGGCTGCGGTGGCCGGGAGCGGCCACTGCACTCCAGTCTGGGCGACAGAGTGAGACTCCAACTC
>CAUYQG010272038.1:0-15165 GCA_963574415.1 Tarsius wallacei | reverse complement strand
CACCAGTGACAGTGCATCACTTGCTGCAAGAAAATGCACCACCCTGGTTATACTGCCCTCAATGATTTTCTTAATGGCATCTGGAAACTTGTCTATTACCTCTTGGTTGGCAGAAGCTGCTTCTTTTATTATCTTGACATTCACAATCACAGCTGCAGACTTCAATCACAGCTGCAGACTTCAATCATATGAGGAAAGACACCCCCCGAAAAACTGGAATTTATTTATTCAAAAAATTGTGTATTTCTTCTTACATGTTTAAACTTAAGTCACCTTCAAAGGACTCTTCATTTGATGCAATACACCTATCAAAATGCCTTTTCCACTGCTCAAAACAGTTTTTGAACTTACCAGTTTTGATACCTGTTAGTGCTTCTGCTGTTTTTTGTTTCACTTCTTCCACATTGGCAAAATGTTTCCCTCTGAGAACTTTTTTCATCCAGGGAAACAAAAAAATATCATTTGGGGTGAGATTGGGTGAATAGGGAGGGTAGGGCATGGGTTTCATGCTAGTTTTGGTAAAAAACTGATGAACACTCAGTGTAGTATGGTCATGTGCATTGTCATGGTGGAAGAACCAGTCACCTGTTTGCCACAACTTGGGATGCTTCTTTTGCAAATCATGATGCAACCTTCTCAAACTTCAAGATAAAGACTTTGGTTGACAGTTTGATCCAGAGGAATAAATTTGAAATGCCCACATTCCAAAAGATAATTCTGGTTTATTTTGGGCTCCCTTTCACATATTAAGCAATTCACCCTTTTCTTGTAATGTTATAACTTTTCTCTGCTTCTTGAGACCATACTTTCAGCATCACTAGTGGTACTTTATGTGGGTCACATTGTGTTGTTTAAAGTTTACTGCATTGCACTAAACATGATGAAAAATATGCAAAAACTAAATCATGAGATCACTTTTTATTGTGACATGCAATTTGCTGGAGAGACAAGCTGCTCACATGGAGATGAGAGTAGCATCACATGGTGTTTTAAGTAGATACTGTCAACATTTGAGCTCACCTCAGTAGCAACAAGAGTGGCTACAAAATTATTGCACTAGTACAGTATGGGCTATAGTTAATTTTGTGCAGTTATGATTTAATACTGCATCTTTACATTTGTTTACATTTCTCTTGACTACTTATGGTGCCATGTACAGTTTGTGTGCATAATTGTTCATAATTTTTAACTTATTATAATAGTTTGCATGTATTTCATGAGAGTAAATTATAAAATGAACTAGTATCCACATACGTTTTATACATTTATGTCACATCTAACTTTTTCTTAATTTTTTTGATATTTCTATGCTATACAGTTTGTGAGGTTTCTTTTCAAATTGTTGTAAATCTCCAAAAAATTTTCCAATCTATTTATTGAAGAAAATACATGTATAAGCGGACTTGTGTGGTTCAAGATTTTGTTGTTCAAGGGTCATCTGTACTCATATAAATATCACAAATTACAGATGTAACAGTATTCTTCACTTCATTAAAGCATACTATGTTTAGCTGTTAGGGATACAACAGTGAACAAGATGGAAATGGTTCCTGTCCTCATGGAACTTACAGTTTAATGGATATACGAGACAACAAACAGGTATACAACATATAACTTATTTGCCAAATAGGGTGCAGAGGTCGAGGTTAATTGGTCTCAGGACAGATAAGGGGGTCAGGGAAAGCCTTTCTGAGTACTTGAGATTTAAGGTGCAGAATTCCAGGAAGTCAGCCTTGTGAAGGAAGAGCATCTCAGGTAGAGGCTCAGCATGTGCAGAGGTCTTAAAGGGGGAAAGAGCTTGGCTCTTGCCCAGTCAGAAAGGAGGTCAGTGTGTCTGAAATGGTGAGCAAGGTTAGAAGCGCAGGCAAGAGCCTGATCATGCAGGGGCTCATATCTGTGGCGTGGAATGTGGGGTTTATTTTGAGTGCATGGGAAGCCACTGTAGGCTTTTAAAACCCAGCATGGTTCAATGTTTGTATTATTTGAAGAGTGGACTGAAGAAAATAGAACAGGAATGGAATAGGAGGCCACTTAGGAGGCTTTTATGTAAGATGAAAAGCAAGTGATGGTGGTTGTATAAGGTGGTTGAGGTGGAGAGAGAGGAGGGTGTGTTCAGGACATAGCTGGGTGATAGAACTGGGGGAACATGTTGGATTCGGTGTGGGGAATGAGAGAGACAGAGAAGTCAAGGATGACCCCCAAGTTTCTAGCTTGAGGAACTGGTGGATGGAAGTGCCATTAACTGACTTATCTGAGGGAAATAGAAGAACACACAACAAAGGCCAAAGGAAATTTGAAGGTTGGCAACCCTTAGCAGAGTCTAGCCACCCACATGTTTTTATTCCCATTCTCTTGCTTCTCACCAAAATAAAAGCTTTTCATCTGCTGCAGACTCTTTGAACACAGTGCAGCCTCTGTGGCATCAATAATTTATGCAGTGATCCCAAGTAAAAGCGTTACTGTCCAAGGCCTTGTCATTCTGATCTGATTCCCCAGAGTATTTCACAGGACAGATATGAAAGGGGAAGATTTAAAAACAAAAAAGTCCATCACTTATCCTTATGGTGCAATTTAAAGGGCCACAATTAAATCATACCTAGTGTCACTCTCCTTTTTGTAGGTATGTAATGTAAGTAGAAGGACCTGTTGTACTAGCACCTGTACCCTATTTATAGGAACGACATAGCGTTGTTTTGCTTTCAGCTGATTTCTTTCTCTGTGCACTATCAGAAAGGACTTTGGAATTATAGCTTTGCAACCTTTAATCTGACATTGATAGTTACATTTTCAGGAAAGTATTATTCTTGTCAGGTTATCATAATTTTAATAGTAAATAACTTTTCTTATTATAAAAAAAATCTTTGCTGTAGACTAATTGGAAGGTACAGACATTTATACAACTATAATATACAAATGCCAAGAAGTAACATTCTCTTCTAGTCTTTTAAAAAAATCTATTTAGTGTGATGCTTTATGCTCTATGTACAATTTTATATCCTCTATTTTTTCACAATTGTGTTGTGATTCATTTCTATATCTTATTAACTATTATTCAGAGACAATATTTTAAATGGCCATGTAATATTCTATGGCATAGTACTTAATCATTTTCCTGTTTTTGAGCATTTAGGTTATTTGTAGAGAAATTTTAAGTTAAAGAAAAAAGCCAGACAACTTTTACAGAACAATTTTGTAGTGTTTTAACTAAAGAAACTGAATCTTCTACTCAAACCAAACTATTCTGGAAAAGCCACTGTCTTTTCCAGGTAGCTTTAGAAGAATGATTGGGGCATCAGAAAAAAAGCAGTGAAAACCCTCATCTCCTGCTGAGCCATTTCTGAGCTCCCAGGTCTTGTGGCGGTTTTCAGTGCTTTGGAAGGTGCTAGGGTTGAACCTGGACTTCCCTCGCATGGCTCCTTAGTGCCATTACTCACAGGGATCTTTGCCTGGGTTCTTTGAAGTTTCTTGGTGTTTCCATTTATTGCTGGCACCTCTGGATCTTGCTCTGCAACACTAGCTAGAACTAGGGAGAGATGAGCTACAGCCCTCTTACGACAGTTTTGGACTGCCAAGTTTGCACTGCTTCATCCTCAGCCCAGCCCTCCACCGAGGCAGTCCCTCAGATTTCGGCAGGTCACCTCCTTCTAGCCATCCAGTCAACAACTGTTCCACAAACTGGCTAGATGTTGGGGATTCAATGTTAAGAAAGATGCAGTTGCCCTCATAGTTTATGCTTGGTGGGAAGTAATTGCATGTGAGGGAAGATAGTTATGTATGGTTTGGGAGAGTGATGCACTGAAGGAGAGTTCTAGATAGTTCTGACCTTAGCTAGCTTTTGCACACATTCTGATAACTATCTACATATGGTATTTTAAAAGCTGTGCACACACCCCTTTAGATATGATCTGTATACTCAAGCTGTTAAAACTGTAAAGAAAAGACAAACGAACACAGACAGCGATGAAGAGTCATTGTTCAGTTAGGCTGTCTCTCTCCACTGGCCTTTTCTCTTCTTGGAATTGTTAGGCTGGTCCTCAGGTGCCACAGCACAAGTCTCTTAAAGTCCTTTGGAGATCAGGAACTGCTCTTCTTCATTGCTGTGCCTATGACAGGATGCATCCCAGGTGAAGGTGGGTAGAATTGCACTTGTAGTCTACATAGCAGGTGGCATTTATTCTAGTTGTACCTTTTCTTCTTAAAAGGATACCATGAACACACAGTATAAATGGATTTTGCTTTTGTCTGGCTTATCACACTTGGTATGTACTTTAAATGTGCTGGCTTGAGGTGTGGGCCAGGGTAGCATGTTGTGTTCTTTTGTTTGGTTTGCCTTATTTGGTAATTTGACAAATATGTCTTCATGGGTGAAGAACAAAACAGTTTCACCTGCTAAGTTGTATGTGAATATTCTCCCAGCACATTCTTTAAAGGCAGCCCATATTTCCAACAAGTGTTTATTATTGAATTTTCTGCCTGACGTTTCAGGGAAATGCAGCAGACAAATCAACTTGGATTTTAATAATACAAGAAGCCCTCAACATATGAACAAGTTCCATTCTGAGAGGATGTTTATAAGTCTAATTTGTAAGTCCAACAGTTAGCCAAGTTACCCAAGTAATACAATTGGCTATATAGTATTGTTTGTATTTAACAGGCTATACTGACACCTGGTGAAATAACACATTAAAAAAGTACATGTGTATCATTAAAGTTCATAACTTGAAGGTTCATATGTAGGGGACTTAATGTACATTCATCTCATGATATTTTTTTTAAAGATGAAGAAATATGGGCTAAATACAAGGAAAAGTGCATGAATAAGGAATGTTAAGTATTATATTTAGTGATGATGTGGTACAAGGAACCACTACCATGCATTCATTGGTCCCACGTTAACATTTTCTCTTCACTTCTTAATGGTTTCATGGCCTTGGGCAGTTTAATAGAAATAATCATAATTATGTGTAAGAGCAATTGACATTCACCCATAATTGCTCAATTATGAAATGTAATTCACTACAGGGGCACACCCCCACCCAAAAGGAACTCTTTTTTATAGTACTGGCTTTCCTGCTAGGTAAGTGTTCTAGGAACCCATTGGCATCAGTGTACCAGCTGGCGTTGTTGTGAGAGGCTGCATTTGGCTTCAGTGATTTTTTTTTTTTTGAGATTGCTTCAGTGTGTTTGCCCATTTCATGATGAGTGATTTACACAAACAACCTGCCAACACCACGCTGAGTGTTCAGCAGTTTTTGACTGAAAATGGTATGACCCCGTGCTCCACCCTCCTTATTCACCTGATCTCACCCCATGAAACTTTTTTTTGTTTCTCTGGAGGAAAAAAGTCCTCAAAGGGAAATATTTTACCAATGTGAAAGAGTCTAAACAAAAAACGGCAGATGCACTAAGGTATAGAAAATGGCGAGATCAGAAACTGTTTTGAGCAGTGGAAAAAGTGTCTCGATAGGTGCATTTCATCGAACGGAGAGTACTTTGAAGGTAAACATGTAAGAATAAATACACAATTTTTATAAATTCCAGGGTTTTTTGGGTCTCCCCTCATATACTAAGGAGTCAATTTGACTGATCTAATTCTCTGTGAGATGTAGGTGCTGTTTTTATTCCCCTATTTGTATGTGAAGAAACTGAGGTGCAAAGAAATTGAGTGAATAGCCCTAAATCACACAACTCGTCTTTACTGTATCCAAGGTTTGCCCTCAGATCATTGTGAGCTGCAGCCTATGCTCCCAACACTATGCTGTACTTAACCTTTGTAAGTACCAGTTTTTGTGTTGGGTGGTGGGCATTTATTTATCCGACAAAATACCAGGTGCTGTTGATGTTCACATTTGGACAAATTACAAACCGCCCCCTTTCTGAATAGAAGGTAGTCTAACTTCTATTCAAATTCGCAGTAGGACTTTTAGTTCCAGCTTAGTGAGCCAGGTGAGATGGGAATGTGGTGTCAGGTGATTAACAATTTCTGTGCATTACCAAAGAGTGTGTCTTTTGCTCAGCGTTGTAAAAGTTACATGACATTAAATAAGATAAAACAGAAGAAAGTAGAAAGGACTTTACACATATAAGGGATTCTTTTAAATCAGAGTCATCTTAGGGGGAGGATTCTAGTGCCATATTGCAGGGTCTTAACTCTGATCCTGCCAATTTCAATGTTATGTCATTATCTGAGGTGAAGAAAGTAGAGAGATGCTTATCTATTTATGGATGATCTAAAGCTGTAGATTTAGCTTTCGTTGAGTTCTTATATCTTATTTTCTGTAATGATTTGAGAGGAAGGCTATTTAAAATGTAATTATTTTAAATTGTGGCCAATTTAAAGATTTTTTTACATACATACTCAGAGCTGCATGTCACTGGCTAATTTATCTCATTATACTTATGTATCCAAGTAGAATAATTTTATTTATTCTTTACGTGTCTGAAAGTGACTTTCTTTTGCCTGTGTCTATGAATGATAGCTAGCCTAGAATACAACTAAAACTAGACTTTAAGTCAGGGACTGTTTTCTTTACTACTTTGTTTTTCACACAGTGCTCAACCTTATGTTTTGAATATAGTTGATACCCTTTCCAAATTGTTGATTTGATGTGAATTTTTAAAAATTAAGTACTAAACCTTAAGGAATTGTGAGATATTTGTTTATATGCTTTGAGTTAGTGCTTCACCTAAGAAGAGATTATATGATTGAGTTATGTGTTAATGTGTTTAAACTTGATTAGTGGGCTTCAAATGCCCAAACACAGCAAATAATTGCCCAATTGAAGACCTCTAACATTTACTAGATATTATGATATTTTGACTCATACTAAATCATCAGATTTTAATGTAATTCAAGGAACTTCTTTACTGGGACTTATTTTCCCTCTTTACAGAATATCCTTGAAAGAGTAATGTAGTAGAAAGAGTTAAGGAACCTGAGTTTTGTCATTATATGTATATGAACATGGGCCTGTCATATTTACTTTCTGGTACAGCTAATCTGTACTATAAAGTAAGGGGTTAAAAATCAATATTCCGTCCCATTTTTTTCAAGTCCCATTATCATCTTTAAAATCTTACAGTAATCCTATCAAAGTGGTAAGTTTTACAGAACCTCAGTTGGTTTGACCCCTCTGACTTAGGGTAATAATTGTTTCTTTTGTGGGGGCCACAAATTCCAAGATTTACATATGCTGTCAGTAGAAAGCAAGCTCATTTTTACAAGTTTTTATTTTTTAATTCTTTATTTGCAATTGGGTGTCAAGAGTGTCGGGATTATTGACTAACTTATGTGAATGAGTGATTGGAAACACATCTGCGTTTGCTTTTTGGAAATCAATTGTGCTTTAGCCCGTCAGGATATCTTTCTAAATTAGATAGAGAAATCAATAACACATTTTCTTTTTGCATAAGAGTAGTTATTTGCCATAAAGTTTACATGATGTATTTTTCATTTTATTTCCCAGTAAAACATAAACATTTGACTTGCTTTAGCTTTATTTGTTATGGGAAATTAATGATCAGTTTGTATAAAAAGTATTTGGTTTGGAAAACTTAAAAATATGTTCTCCTTAATGCAAGTTGTTATACATCTTTTCTGTTGGTTATTATGGAGATCTCTTTTACGTGAAAGCACATTGTACTTCTTTGCTTTGATTTCTTAGTTCATTGTGGTGAAATTCAATATCATAATTCTTAAGAAGATGCCAAATATTCAAAAAAGGGAAGTTCTTAAGAATTATAAATCCTATTTTCATACTTATCCTGTATGTTATGAGAAATTATGATGTAGGAAAATTTTACTCAGCTTTTAAGTCAATAGATTGGTCATATTCATTCAATTTATTTATTCAAAAGTTTTGTGATGGTATAAAGGAAATGGCAGATATAATTCCTATTTTTGATCAGATTATTATTGCTATTGTTGTTATTATTATTATTATTTTGAGTTGGAGTCTCACTCTCTGTTGCCCAGGCTGGAGTGCAGTGGCCATGTTCACTGCCACCACCCCCTTGACTTGCTGAGTTCAGCTGATCCTTCTGCCTCAGCCTTCCAAGTAGCTGGAACTCCAGGTACTCACCACCATGCCCAGCTAATTTTTTGATTTATTGTAGAGATGAGATCTCGCCAAGTTGCCCGGACTGGTCTTGAACCAACCTGTGAGCTCAGGCAATCCTCTTACCTCAGCCTCCCAAAATGCTGGGATTATAGACGTGAGCCACCACGCCCAGCCTAAATTATCATTTAAAAGGAAAAGAGTACTCAAGTCAAGAATTATGTCTTTACCTGTGTAATGGGTTAGAATGAACATAAATATCAGCAAAGTTTTTTTTTTTTTTGAGTTGGAGTCTCACTCTGTCACCCAGGCTGGAGTGCAGTGGCCGCTCCCCGCCACTGCAGCCTCAACCTGCTGGGCTCTGGCGATCCTTCTGCCTCAACCTTCCAAGTAGCTGGAACTACAGGCACACGCTACCACGCCCGGCTAATTTTTTGATTTATTGCAGAGATGAGGTCTCACTTGCCCAGGCGGTTCTCGAACCCGCGGGCTCAGGCAATCCACTCACCTCAGCCTCCCAAAGCGCGGGATTACAGGCTGAGCCACCAAGCCTGGCTCAGCAAAGTTTTATTCATTCATATGTGTGTGTATAACATATGTAGAATTATTTCTGGCGTGTATATGTGTATGTATGTGTATGTGTATGTATGTATATATATATATAATTTCTGCTAATTTAAGACATAGTAGATCTAGATTGGTTCTTGAGTTGAGAACTGTCATCCCTCAGACTATATTTTATAGAAGTGGTGTCTCTGTCCGAAGTTCTATGAATCTTACTTCTTGATATTAACTGAAATTCTTATTGCTAGTTGTATCTTAATATATTTCTGAACTTGGACCTTGGGCTTCCACCAATCTTTAGGATTTGTTTAAGTATTGAAATTTTTTTTGAAATTTCACATCCATTTGATCGGTAACCAGTTGGCATAAATACAGTGAGATCTTGGGATAGCCAAGGCAGGCAGACCTTGGGTGGGGCTAGACAGTGGCTGATCAGAAGAAGAGCCTATGGACATTGGAGGTCAAAATAGGCCTGAAAATTTTGGAATCAGCTGAAACAGGAAATGTGGAAAAGGCAAGCTGAATATCAGGTAATTGCAAAACCATTGTTTTGGGAAACCTATGGAAAAGGTTTCTGTAATTACAGTGCTGGAACTAATTTTCCTCTACCTATTTCATGATTCCAGCTGAGTGCAGGATAACCTTGCCAGGTGTCTTTGTAGCTAGAAGAAAAAGTGCGCCTTTACTAAGTAAAAGTTGGGCATGCAAATAGAGTTAAAGAGAAGTTGTTATATAATATACAACAGCAGTCTCAAGAAATAGACTTGAAACTTCTTCACTCTGAGAAGTGTTAGAAATCCAAAGCATTCTTTCTTTGTGTGTGCAGTGTTTTAGTTTACAAATACTTTTCTAAGTTAACTTATGAGTATAACGCAATTTCAGTCAAAATCATTCTGGAATTTTGGGGAAACTTAAAAGAATGATCTAATGGAAAAATAAACATGGGTGTTCTAAAAAAGAAAAGTGATGGGTAATAAAAAAATATAAACACAGATCTGTGAAAAAATACTAGGGTCTAGAAATAGATTCAGCAATATATAAATACTTAATAAGATAAATAAATTTTCTCCCCAAAATGAAGCATTATAGTGGAAGCTGAGTAGCTGTTTATTTTAAAAGTAGTCACATCAACATCTTTTACTATATACCAATATAAGTTGAAAATAAATTTAATGAATGAATGAAATTAATGAAAAAAGTTACGTTCTAGAAAGATCCCTCCCATAATAGAATAGTGTATATAGCAGAACTGTGGAAGGATATATTTTTTTATTCTAAAGGAATAAAATAAATAAAAGGAAAGATTGATTTGAAAATATTTAAAATGTGCACTCAATGATCAGTTTTTTAAAGGAGGGTAGCAAAGTGGGAAAATAGACTTGCACCAACATGACTGAAAAAGAATATGAATCATAAAGTCCTTTTTCTTTGTTTTGGAAGTTTTTCTAACATTTTATTATAAAAAGTTGCAAATATACAGCAACTTGAGAGTTTCACAGTTGTGAACAAAAGTTACCTGAAAAGGAATTTAGAGGAAAGAGATTTGATTCCAGTGAACAGTTTGCAAACCGGAGAGAGGTAGCCTTTCGTGTAAGATGTAGGTGGGTTCCTCAGAACAAAGGGAGGTTTTGTCTTTTATAGAGAGTGTCAGGCTAGATTCAGTCTCAGATCTGGAAATGCAGATAAAGGATTCAAACTTGTCTAGTTCAGATTGGCTGATGTGTGCAGAGCTCTGACTGGTTGATGTAGGGCACAGTCTGTTGTTGATTCAGGGGGCATAAGTACAGGTTTTCTGGGACCTTCTAGTCAACAAATGGCTGCTTGGCTCTAATTTGAATTTAGGCCTAGTTAGCCAGCCACTCAGGAGTCATCTTGAGGGATCAGCTCTTTCAAGGTTCACACAGTGAATGCCCATGTAACCACCACTGTCAACTTTTTAAAAAAATTATATTCTTGGCTCACATCTATAATCCAAGCACTTTGGGAGGCTGAAGTGGGAGTATAGCTTGAGGCCAGGAGTTTAAGATGAGCCTGGGCAACACTGCGAGATCTTGCCTCTACAAAAATAAAAAATTACCCAGGCATAGTGGCATGTGCCTAGTCCTAGCTACTCAGGAGGCTGACATGGGAGGATTGCTTGAGGCCAGGAATATGAGGCTACAGTGAACTATAATTGCTCCACACACTCCATCCTGGGCAAAGTGATACCCTGTCTCTAAAAAAATATGTATTTTTATTGTGATAAAATATAAATAAAATTTACCATTGTAACCATTCTTAGGTGTACAGTTCAGTGGTATTAAATATATTCATAGTGTTGTGCAGCCATCACTGTCATTCATCTCTATATTCTTGTAAAACTAAAACTCTGTACTCAATAAATAATAATAACCCAGTCTCCCCTCCCCGCAACCCCAGAAAACCACCATTCTACTTTCTGTGTCTATGATTTTGTCTACCCTAACTGCCTCACATAAGTGGAATTATGTAGTATTTGTCTTTTTGTGATGCCTTATTTCATTTAGTCTGATGTTTTCAAGGTTCATTCATATGTTAGTATGTGTCAATTTTTTCTGCCTTTTTAGGGCTGGATAATATTTTGTTGTATGTATATACTGTATTTTGCTTATCCATTTATCTGTCAATGGACACCTGGGTTGCTTCCTTGTTTTAGCTGTTGTGACTAATACTGTACATGGGTGTACAGATATCTCTTTGAAACATTGTTTTCTATTATTTTCACTATTTTCAGAGGGGAACCAAAAAACCCCGGAATTTATTTATAAAACAAATTTATTTTGTATATTTATTCTTACATGTTTAAACTTCAGTCACTTTCAAAGTATTTCATTGTTGATTCAATACACCTAATTGAAATGCTTTTTCCACTGCTGAAAACAGTTTTTAAACTCATCAGTTTTGATGCCCTTTAGTGCTTCTGCTGTTTTTGTTTCACCTCTTGCGCATCAGCAAAACATTTCCCCTTGAGGACTTTTTTCATCAGGGAAAACAAAAAAAGTCACTTGGAGTGAGATCAGGTGGATAGGGAGGGTAGAACATGGGTGTCATGCTGTTTTTGGTCAAAAGCTGCTGAACACTTAGTGTGGTATAGACACGTGTGCTTGTAAATCACCCATTATGAAATGGGCAAACGCATTAAAACAATCTCAAAAAAAAAAAAAAGTTCACTGAAACCAAATGTAGCCTCTCACAGCAACTCTAGCTGGTACACTGATGCTGATGAGTTCCTAGAACACTTACCTAGTGGGAAAGTCAGTACTACAAGGGACCTGCCTTCCAAAAAAGAATTCTGTTTTTTGAAGGGTTCCGCCTCATATATTCAGAAGTAAAATTGCTGCATCATATTATATTTTTAATTTTTTGAGGAACCAGTACTTGTTCATCTTTATCTCCCAAACACTGAGACTTTTATAGATGAGTGGACAAAACATTCAGTTCACACAAAGGGAAATACAGTTGGTAAAATAAGCATTAAAAAGTTTATTGTAAGTCATAGTCAAAGATATTGCTCAAATTTATAGCACACATATCATTTTATAATTACTGAGGTAATCTCCTTTCGTGCACAAAAAAGAACACCTCATGTTGGCAAAGTTGTAGTAAAGTTTGTACACTTTTGTTTTGAAAAGAAACTAGGAAGCTCATTCATTGCTGGTGAAGAAAATTGGTGTAGCCCCCTGAGAAAAAAGACAAAATGTAGGAAAAGTAAAAACAAAACAAAACAAAACAAAACCTTCATATTATTTGGTCTAATAATTCTAGCCCTAGGAATTTATCCCAAGGAAATATGTTGGCACACAATAATCGAACCCTAATGTTTAACCTCAATGTTCATTGAAAGGGAACTGTTATATATAAGTGATGTTGCATCAATCTGACAGAATCTCATCAAGTCATTATAATGAAAAATACGAAGATTGAATGTTTGGGAAATATATTTAAGGTATACCGTTAAATAGAATAAAACTCAGAATGTGATTTAAAGGTTAATAAGTTTGTGTGAAAGCTAAAAGACAATAAAGTAATTCCATTAAAATGATAGTTTGCAGGTTTTAAAAAAATAATTAATTAAAATAATGCTTAATGCAACATTGCTTTTCCTGTAAATAATTGCCCTTGTAAAGCCAATTTACAACATCATGAATCAAAACTCCAGGACATGGAGTTTCGGGTTTTTAAGGTGGGTGGGCTGCAGAGATCAGACTGGTTGGCCATTTGGTTTTTTTTCCTACAGTCCCAGTCACAAATTTCAGCTCTAAAGACTCCTACACTAAAGGGGGAAGCTGGGAGAGCAGATCTCACAAGATTCAAGTCTAGTGGCCCCACCTTCTCATTGGCCAGCTTGCTGAAACTTATTTTAACCTTGCTTTCTACAACTCTTATATGAGGGTAGTAGGAATAACTTATGATGATTTTTTACAAATAATTTGATATAAATTATCATGCAATATAAGTAGACACTCAAAGAATATGTATGCAAATTATCTGAATCACAAGCAAAGTGGTAAGAATAATTAATGTAAATGCTCTACTTTCCAGAAGACTAGTCAGAGGCTCTGCATTTTACATCTGTAAAAATAGGGAAGAATATCAATTGAATTAGTAATGTAAAATAAGGTCTGAATCCATAGACTTAGCAAAGATGAAGGATTACATATAACAGGATACTAGAGGGTAACACTGGCATTAAAAGGAAATGTGTAGACATGACTGTGCCAGAAAAAGAAAATAAACAATATCATACTAGTTGTCAACTGGAAAATTAATATGCAGGATAAAGCTTAGGAATCTAAGCAAGTTTTTGGATTATATTTCTGAGTTGTTCTGATTCAAAAGGGTAACTTTTTTGTCATTGATTTGATGGTATTTTAGTCAGGTCTGGCTGCCATAACAAAATACCACAGACTGGGCGGCTAAAACAACAAGAGTTTCTTTCTCATAATTATGAAGGCTGAGAAGTTCAAGATCAAGGTGTCAGTTGACTCGGTTCCCTGGTAAGGGACTTTCTTTCTGGCTTGTGAAAAGCCACCTTCTTTCTGTGTCTTCATGGGGGGTGGAGGGGTGGTGGATGGAGAAGGGAGAAAGAGGAGGCAGTAAACTCTCACCTGTCTCTTCTTATGAGGGCACTAATCCCATCATGAGGGCTCCCTCAGGACCTTATCTAATTCTCATTGCCTTGCAAAGGTCTCAACTCCAAATATCATCACAGGAGAGACACAGTTCAGTCCATAGAAGAAGAAGCAAGTAATTATGCTTCTATAGGAAGAGAGAAGAAACCAAGAAAGCAGATGGAATCGTTTGATACAAACAGAAACATAAAAATCTTTCTACATAACCTATCAATTTAAAGAAACAAAAATAAACAAAAACATAAACTTTATTATTCTGAAAACTTTTAAATCTTTTTTGGTAATCTTGCCAACAGCGACCCTATCTTATGCTTTCAACCTCCAATCAGAGAGCTCATTCCGGTTGTAGCATATATGCTATCATGAAGATCAGAGTCAGTATGGTTTGATTAAAGGAGATAACTTGTTAATCTTGCTCATTGTGATATGAATAATTCAATCATACTTTCTTAGTAATCTGGGAAATTTATTTCATTGAGTTAGCCTCTTAGACTGCTAAGCAACAATAATAAACAGTAGTTCATGTGTTTATTCTTTTTCTTTTCTAGAACATTAATATATTAAATATATGCTAAATTTTCTAGGAGGAAAATTTGGGAGGTCTCAAAGGATATAATATAATTTATCATAATTAAATTAAATTAAGTTTAGGTTCTTGTTAGGAAAAAAGTGATGTTAATGTTTATCTGCTCTGGATGTCAAACATTGGATATACTTCGGAATGACAGACAAAAGAAAAAATGATACATTCTGAGCTTAGCTAGCACTTCTTATGACGAAACCAGTCCATCATTTCTGTGCCAAAATAATGGTCAGTTCTTTCACTTTAGTTAGAATCATTGCTTTAATCCTTCCATGTAGTCAGATACAGTAGGCACAAAATACTGAAAATTTCGTTTGAATTTTTATGTATTTTTCAAGTGGAAGATAGGGGGCAAGTTAAGAAATCCCTTGGTTTTAACTTTTGCAGACTCTCTTATTACTCTACAATGATATTTTAAAGTATTGATTGTTTTTTAGCATAGAGGCATTGTTCTATAGATAGAAAAATATCTCAATCAAAATAAAAGATAACTGGAATTTAATCATATGTGTTTGGCTTTTTGTTTCTTTGTTTGCTTTTGTGTTTGTTGTTGAATTTTTCTCTGTTCTCTTTTGAGGTTCTACACAGAATTAAATTAGAAAGAAATATGAGTGATAAGATTTTTAAAATAATACGAATAATGATTTTATGTGAGTTATAAACTACAGTTCCAATCCTTTTTTATTATTTTTGCTTTAAGCAAAAAAAAAGATTAAAACGTTTTCAGAATAATAAAACTTATGTTTTTATTTTTGTTTCTTTAAATTGATAGGTTATGTAGAAAGATTTTAATGTATCTGTTTATATCAAA
>CAUYQG010272032.1:0-11383 GCA_963574415.1 Tarsius wallacei | reverse complement strand
AAAAAAAAAAAAAAAAAAAACAGAAGTGGAGCAATGTTTATAACAGCACTTTGCAAAGACCATCAGAGTAACATTATTATTGCTTATTCTACAAGCAATATATATATATATATTTTATTTTATTTTATTTTATTTTATTTTATTTTGAGTTGGAGTCTCACTCCGTCACCCAGACTGGAGTGCTGTGGCCGCTCCCGGCCCCCGCAGCCTCGACCTGCTGGGCTCCGGTGATTCTTCTGCCTCAGTCTTCCAAGTAGCTGGAACTACAGGCGCGCGCTACCACGCCCGGCTAATTTTTGATTTATTGTAGAGATGAGGTCTCGCCAAGTTGTCCAGGCAGGTCTCGAACCCGCGGACTCAGGCAATCCACTCATCTCAGCCTCCCAAGGCACGGGATTACAGGCTGAGCCACCGAGCCCGGCTACAAGCAATATTTTTTAGAATAACAAGAAACTGTCATTTACACCAAGATTGGGGATAGGGAGAATATTTGCCTAATATCAAATAGGAAAAAAAAGTTGATGTTGCATTCACAAAATTATTTGATTTCTGACACCAAACCCAGTTTCTTTTTACTTCTCCAATTTAATGTACATCAGCATTTTAAAAAGATAAGGGTATTATAAGAAAAACAATATATATGTTATCAATGGGTCTTTATATAACCCCTTTTCTTTTTTGAGGATAGGCTTTATCGCTTTCTGGTCTTTTAGGGGAAAAAAATGGTAACTGCTAAAGTGCAGAACTGCTTCTCATCAGGACCTTGAACTTTTCAAGTTAAGGTCAAAGTAGCTGGAATACACATAGAACTTTTTTCTTTTATTATTATTATTTATGTATTTACTTATTTTTTTGGAGCTAGGACATATTCTCACAATGAACTACAGAAGCAGGAGAAGCCAAGGTAAACCATAAAAGTTCATTTTGCCTCTCTGTTTCTGTTGTATCTCACATTCCATAGGCCAAAGTAAGTCATGTTGTCAAACTCAACTCATCACCAATAAGTGGAAAAATATACTCTGCCTACCTGGTGGGAGGGACTCCAAGTCACTCAGAAAAGAATGTAGATACTTAAGGATGCAGATAACAGGGAGAGATTGAGGAACTGGGAGCAATCATCTAATCTATCACAGATAGTAAATCTGGAAATGATTTACAAACATGTCTTAAAGTCAGACTACATGTTGTTCGTTGCATAGATTTTGAGATTTACCATAGACTGTTTGTAGGTCAAGGGCCTTAGAACTAATGCCTTGCCATTCTTGCTAAAATCTAAAGGTATGTATAAGTAAAATAAATTCAAATAATATTATATTATTATATTTCAGAATCCTCAGTAATATATCTCTGTAAAAATCAGTTCCAGGAAAAAAATAGCATAATATTTGTAATTCTCTTAAAAATATGACTTCAACCTAGAAACAACTTTAGGGGCTGCCTGAATGATATAAATTGGGGGTAGGATTATATGATGCTTGCTCCTTTTTTCCCATCACTCACTCCCTGTTCATGGCTGCTTGCAATTATGTTTGCCCAGGACAAAGTTTGATTTCATAAACGCAACAGTGTCAAAGAAATGAGAAATAAATTATTCCCTTATAAATTTGTAGGCAGTTAAGAATAGTAAGGAATCTTTGAAACATCGTCTATTAGCAAGCTTCAACCACATTACCAGAACCAGTAGGAGATCTACATTAAGAGATTTTTAACAAGGAATTGGCTTACATGATTGTGGGGCTTGTTGGAAAAGGCTCAAATCTATAGAGCAGGCTGTCAAGAACGGGAGGCTGGAACTACCAAGCATGAGGTGAAGCTGTGGCCCACAGGCAAAATTTCTTTTTCTTCTCCTCATCCATCCTTGTCCTCATCCTTGTCCTCTACCTTCGCTTCCTCCTTCTTCTCCTTCTTAATTCTTTTTCTCCTTATTTTCTTCTTCTTTCCCCTCCTTCCTCTCCCCCTTTCTCTTCTCCTCCTCCTTCTGGAAAGCCTCAGGTTTTACTACTGAGGGAATCTGGTCAGGCTCACCCAGATAACTCCACTACTTAAAGACAAGTCAGGTAGGGAACAATCACCAACTAATTATTAATCGTCAACTAATTATGAACATTAATCATATCTTCAAAATACCTTCACAGCAATACCTAGATTAGTGTTCACTTGTATAACTGAGTTGCATAGCCTAGTTGAGTTGATGCATAAAACTGATCGTCACACATGGTAACCCTACAGATGGAGAAAATAGATCCCAAATAGGGAGAGGGGTGTGAAAAACAAACTTTACTGAGCTTTCAGTTTTGCCCAAGGCTGGCTCAATCTGATTTCCAGATTTGGACTGAAATATAGAAGTCATTTTCTTGTGGCTTTTGTCACTGCTCCTAAAGGCACTTTGTCACAATCAAACTGACAGCCGACCTCCTTAGGAGGTTGTGGGTAGAGTGTCTCAGAGATGTGCTTAATTGAAATCACACTTGGAGATTCGATCTCCACTTTCTAGTCTTAGAATTTGCTTTGTTTTTAAACTCAAGCAGAAGAAAGGATGAATGGCTGGTATATTTGAGGATACATAATCACATTAATACTTTATTGCCACATTTGTCAATATATTAGTGCAATATGTTATCATATACATTATTAACTGTTGCTCTTAAATGTTTTATACTGATCTTTTACATTTTTTATTTCGATTGTGATAAATTTGGATCCAAAGGATCTTTTTTTTTCCTTCAGAACAAGAGGAAGCAAAAATGTTGCATGAAAGGAACTTAGCAGGATGGAGCCTGGTCTGGCAAACAAAGAACTCCAACATTTTCCTCACCCAGCCTTTTTACATGCCCTTCCTTTGCTCAGAGGCTGCAGGTATTAGCACTTAAAAGTGGCAGATCCACTAGCTCTTCACAGAAGCAACCCGATAATTCCCATCGTTGGCAATATCTCTGTAGTTCATCGACAGAGGCTCCCACGTTATGTGATGGTTGTGGGGTGGCCTTCAATAAACCTGGATTTACAGCTGAGACATCCTCTTCCAGTGCAGTATTATTTCTAAATGTTATCTCTTGAAGTTGGGATTACGTTCTTAGCTGTAATTACAGAGTAGTGCCATCCTTCCTGGGCACAGGCCAAAAATTAAGGCTGACTTGACATGTTCTATTATCTTGTTTAGTTGTGATTTTGTTCATTTTGGAAGGTTAGAGGAAAAAAGAAATATTATAAAATTTGGGTTTCTTCATGGGGACTTGCATATTTAAAAGATCACAAAGAGAGTGATAATTTTGTAGCTTGAATATTTTTTCCATTTGCCTCACAGAATATGAATTACTTCCCACATTCCTAAGACTACCTGAATTTTACAGAATCACCATATTCCTAAAAGATTTTGTGTAAGAATTGTTTTTTACATGCATGAGGTGAATTTATAATTTAAAGAAATAGTGTCATATATCTCTTTGTAAAATAGACAAAGCATATGTTTTAGTTTGTTTTTATAAATTATAATTTGCATACATTAGATTTGATTAGTATAATAATCACTAAGCTTCTGGGACATATGTTAAAATTGGTCAATAAATAGGACAGGTCATCCAAAATTTCTTTCCACTATGCTGTATAGAAACTGAGGTGTCATCTCAAAATCACTCTGCCATTACAGATCACCTTTGACTTTATACTATCTTATTGTTTTACCACTGGAACAACTGAGGCTTAAGTGCCTCAGTGCACTACACCTCAGTTTACTGAGTTTTAAAATTGGGTAGCAAACTGCATAACCTCTAAAGTCCTTTTCAGTTTTGATTTATTTGGATTATCTCCTCAAGGATATTTTTTATTCCCTCCAAGCAGCATTTCTGTGTCTCAGACTCATATTTGTCCCTCTATATGATGACTAAGGTGACCAAATACTTCCACCAATTTACTTTATCCTTTTAACCCACTGTTTTAAAATGCTATTTTTAAAAAATCTTTAGAGGATACACAGAAAAAGGTGTGTCCCATTATTCTTCTGCATAGAGATTCTTCAAAACTCAGCCAGCTTGCCAATTCCAGAACTGCATCAACAGTGATGATTATTGCTGCAGATGAGTATATAGATTACACAAATGTTAAAATATAACACATAGTACCTATTTCATATATGTTATATTTATGTAAACATGTGTTGCCTACATGATGCAACATAACATATTCGGGGAGAAGGAGAGAGAAAATACGCAGATTACACCCTATAAATCCAGAAGTGGAATGGTTTAGAAGTGGATCCCTATTTAAGAGCTATTTGGGTCTTCATTAGACTCACTAAGGCTAATAGGCATCAAAGGAACCAGTCTATTCTTACTTCGATCAAAAACTTTTTCAGCAACTTAAGAAAAAGGAGGGATTGGATATAGCTTAATAAACCTTACAAATGTCTCTGCTTTACCTGCACATTATTAAAAATCTTAATCTCCTTTTATGAGTCCTATTGCCTGTTGGTCTCATAATTGTGCTTTTTATTGGGTGTATCATTAAAGTGTTATGTTAAGTACGAAAAGTTATTTTTCCTAATAATCCATCCATTTGTATCATGCTAAAAGTGATGTTCATATTACAGACTTCAGACAGACTTGACTAGTGAACAGTATTGCCATAATGAGCACAGCCCATAATTAGTAACAGAATGAAAGAAAAGAGAATGCTAAAAAATTGACTATTATTTTATATTGTGATTCATTATTTGTCATCTTTCTGGAAATCTATTTTTTCCTACTTTGTTAGTTATTTTTTGTGTGTGCTTATGACAGAAATGATTCTCTTCTCAGCTTATGTAAGAAAAGGAATAATGATTCAAGTGACTGTGAAGTTTGAAGGTAGATCTAGTGTCAGGCATGACTTTTTCTAGAGTCCAAAAAGGTTATGTCTGGGCTATTTATCTTTCTTTCCTACTCTTGCCTCAGTCACTTTTGGTGTGTTTGTCTCATTCTTTAAAGCTGCAATTGATGTCCTCCAAGTGGCAGACTGACCACAAGTGAAAGCTGTCCATCAAAAATCTATTTTGTCATCTTCTTGGGAACAGAGAGATATAGCATCTCCTGACTTTCACCATAGTTGAGTGTGGTGTGTGGCTGAGTTCTGGGCCTTGGAATATAAACAGAAGTGTTGGTGCCAAGTAGGTATGGCCTCTCTAAGCTCTTTGCTATCTTGCCTGTCCTGTCTGGGTGAAGATGATGCAAAAGCCCTGAGGGATGATGACTCCACAAGCCCTTCAGAACCTCGACTATTGAATTATCAATGCAGAAATACTTCAGGCTCAACAGCAACACCTGCTTGAACTGTTAAGATAGCTAGAATTCACTTATTTTATGTTTTCATTATTATACATTTTAGACTTTCTTTGTTACAGCAGCTAACCTGATTCCAGCAAATACCCTGAGACATATAGCAACAAGTAAACTCCACTTTACATTATTCATAAGATCCTTGATGCACAGGAAAACAAAATAAGAACATATCTTGGAATAACTTTGATTGGAATTAAAGAAAACCTTGAACAAAAGGCAGTCCTAATATACAAACATAGTAGGTATTTTCAGAACTTGAGTTGATCAAATTGCAGTATTTGGCATATAAACCAATAGTGTGGTTCAGGAAACTTCTTAAAATGCAAACTTTTAAGCCACACCTACATATTCTGATTCAGATGGTTTGAGACATGATCCATGAATCTACATTTTTAAATTACCATGGGATATTCAAATGCAAATGTCTCATTGACCAAACTAGGAGAAAAAGTAAAAGAAGAAAAAAAACTGTTTTGAACATAAAGGCCAGTTCAGGAACTGCAGCTGGCATTTTGAGTTCTATCATTTTTATTTTTATTAAAAGAATGCATACTTATTAACCAGTAAAAAAAAAATTTATATCTCTGTAACCAAACACTCAGCAAATTGTAACATGGGTCATTATGTAGAGAATGTCAATATATATGTCTTGCCTATAATAGATGCTAATTGAATTGTATTCAATAAAGATGGTTTGGACAAAGACATTTCTCAACCCAGGCTGCACATTAGAATTACTGAGGGCATTTAGAAACCACAGACACCTGAGTTCCACCCCAGAGTTGTTGATGTAATTGGATGAAGGCACAGTCTGGGAACTGAATTCTTAAAATACTCCCAGGTTATTCTAAGAGCAGCCAGTATTCATAAACATTGGTTTAGACCACTGGTTCTCCAAATGTAACTCTGCCACCAGCATCTTGAGCATAACCAGGGAACTTATTAGAAATGCAAATTCTCACATACAGAAATGCTGAATCTGAAATGCTCAGGGTGGAGTCTGGCAAGGGGTTGAATTTGATACACACTCACATTTAAGAAAAGAACCACTAGGGTAAGCAGTAATTTTCAAATATGGTTGATCATCACAGTTATTGGAAAAAATTTTGAAAACAGAGACTCCTCAACTTCACTATCACTTCTGGTTTCTAATCCAGAAAATGTGAGGAAGATCAAGAAATTTTTATTCTTTCTCTTTCTATTTCTCCTCCTCCTCCTCTTCCTTCTTCTCCTCCTTCATCTTCTCCCTTTACTTCTTCTCCTTCCTGTTCTTCAAGAATTCTAAGATTTTGCAGGTTTGGGAACCACTTTGAAAATATATGGTCAGAGCTGGGCATGGTGGCTCACACCCGTAACTCCCAGAACTTTGGGAGGCTGAGGCAGGAGGATCAGTAGAGCCCAGGTGTTCAAGGACAGTCTGGGCAGCATAGCAAGACCCTGTCTTTAAAAAAAATACAAAATACAAAAAAAGAAAGAAAGAAAGAAAGAAAGAAAATATATGCTCTGAAAGGGGTGCCATCTTAGGAAATCTGAATTTTAGTCCCATCACTGTATGTAGTGAACCATGTGACCTTGGGCTGAGCACTTCTGTCTAACAAAGTTCTTTATCAGTCACAGTTAACTCTCACATTTGCTGGAAAACCCTCATGAAGATGAATGAGGTTTGAAGTTTCAGAGCTCTATGAAAATGTGAAATATTACTATTGAATGTTCTTAGAATGAAAGAAGATGTTTTTTCATTTGTTTGTTTTTCTTTCTACTTCTGCCTCCTGGGAGACCGTTACCCACTAGCTTGTCCTTTTTATTTCTTCTTTAGTAGAAAATCTGCTGAAAGACACCTTGGTCTCTTCTATCTTCATTCCATTCATTATCTAGGGCTAATCTTTGCCCCAGGAATCTCCTAAAGTAACAAAGCTTCTCTTTGTTTCTCTCTCTCTCTCTCTCTCTCTCTCTCATTCTCTCTCGCTCTCTCTCTCTCCCTCTTCTTTTCTCACCTCTCTTCTGTCTCTTTCGGTCTCAGATAGCATCTCTCCATTTCACCCTCTTCTCTTTTATTATTATTATTTAAGAATCGTAAAGTAGAAGTCAAGTTACTGAGCTTTCTGAGACAGATGAGGCCAAGCGGTCCACTGGGAGCACTCGGCACGAGCATCTCGCTCTATCTCAGCATATGGAGTCGAATCTCCAGGCACTGACATTAACACTCCTGCTTCAGGTAACTCATTTAGCTTTGGTGTCATTTTACAATAAATATACCATCCACCGACACAAATTAGACAGCTTATTGAGATTAATTTTGAGGCACTATCGGCAACATCTTAAATCAAAAATCATTCTTTATTAGCATGCTTGGTGGTATAGTATGCCTGCCCTCCCCCCTCCTGATCCCTGCCACAAGAATAAATGAGGCCCCATGGTTGACATAGCGCATCAAGTGTTTTATAATAGTCTAATTGTAGCTAATGGTTTGTGCAGCTAATTAAGGCCCTATGAATTACAGTAATCAGTCAGGCTGATCCTTTAAACCAGATAGTTCTATTCAACCGTTCCTTCAGTAAGAAACAAAATATATAACTGTATATGACTATAAGTACATATGCACATTCACGGACATACACACAGGTTGTGATAATCCACTAGGATCATTTGAGCACAAAGAAATTAACAAAACTGATTTTTCCCTCTTCCTCATAACAAGAAATTTATTTGAAGAGACACTTTTTCAGCAATGACTGTAGTCACTGTAGGTGGGAAAAAGGTGCAGTCCTCAGTGTGGCATCTATCTGATTCCTGGGTGGGTGCCAAGTGTAACATCTTTCCCCTCACCTCCAGATCTCAGCCCAGGGGTTACCCTTTGGTATTTGTTAGATTGTGGGAATCCAGATGCCTCAGAGAAATGGTGACAAAGAAGCCACCTGAATCAAATAGTTGAATTCAAAAGGGACCAAACTCCATTTGCCACCTAAATGGTTGACAAAGTCATCAACACAATTAGGCTCTTTCTTTGGCAGTTAAGAGTTTAGTGAAGAATTCAAGGGAAATTAGTAAGTTTTCTTTTGCAATGGGCTTGTTTTAAGAAAAATATCTTAAATAGAAGACCAATTAAATTGCCAAAGGACCCTTCAAAGGCCCTGAAGGACACCCCATTTCTTCTTGGTTTATTTATAACTCGACTGGACATAGCAGGAAAGAACTTTGGAATCAGTTCTGCAAGGCCTCTGGGGAACAAGAAGAGAGCAATAGGTCTTCTCTAGCACTTTGTGTCTTTGATTCTTTGAGAAGGAGAAAAAAATTTATAGAAATGTCATCAGCATGACCTCAGTTGGAACAACGTGTGCCCCAGTCCCCCAGGGTCCAATTGCCAATGAAAAGTAGGAAAAGAAACAGGGATTTTCATGAAGGTCACATGTTTTCATTTTTCTCCAGCTCACAGTCTCACAGAACTGGTTAGGATCTTAAAAGTTCAATCAGCTCTTAACCTTGCTTTTAGAAATGATTAGATTTAACTCCCTCAGACAGATAATTGCAGAACCAGTTCTACCGTATAAAAAATATACAATACCTGTGACATATGCTAATAGAAACATTCTCCCTCCCAGCAATTGCTTCCTTCTATCTGGTCAAAATGTTCTTACTGTAATGAAGGCCATTTCCTTACAATTTTATAGGAAGTGAGTTAGTATCTCTTATGAGTCTTTGTCACTCTCTCATTTGCCAGGTCAAATTACTCTTGTTTCATTCAATTGCCCCTTTAGGTCTTATTAGCTAATCATTGTGGTTTACTAGAAAGCTCATTGGTCAAAATATATGTATACTTTCCTTTTAAACTAGTGTCTTAGGTTTTTGTGTGTTAGTTATTTATTATAACTTCCAAGATTTGTATCTATAGGTGGACACAATCTGTATCATCTTTCTAAAGGATTCAGCTGTTAAATATAGATGGCTTCTTATTTTTGAAGTGGTAGCTTTTAAACTAAAATGCATTTATGCCTATCTGTTTAACAAAAGTCAATATAACTTGTTCATAAAAATGTCATTTGTTTACTTATTTTTAAACTATATTTTTGCAAGGCTATAAACTTGTCTTTCATGGTCATCTAGGATGGCATTATAAGTGTTCTTTTTAGCTACTAAATGTACTTATGAAGCATTAGCTGTATGTTGACATTTGATTATACTTACTTCAAGGCTTTCTGTGAAGTTTTCTCCTTTGAAGATGACCAGATGTTGTAGGAAATCAGATTGATGGAGATGCAAAGTGTTATTTCCCTGGCTTGCATCACCATCCTGTCTCCCTCCTCCTTCTGCTCCTTCCACATCCCCTCTCCCCTGCCTCCCACAATGGTCCTTAACTCTTCATGGGGATGAAAACTCAGTTTGTTTTGACCCAGGTAATTTTGAAATAGATGCTCCTGGTTAAGACAAAAAAGACCTATCCGGAAGCTAGGAAGCTGGTGGGCAGGGTTTGCAGTCTATTTACATTGCACCAGAGGTCTGGTAACAACTCTCGCTTGCCTGCTGTCTGTATCCTTCTACAAGTTACTATCCACTGTTCTTTCAACATGTTAAATGACTACCAGTCATTCAGGGTACATCTCATTTGGCTATATCACCCTGTTGGATTTTGGCGATAGAGGGAAGTATGCACTCGGTTCCCACCACGCTACACACTCTAAATTTCAAGCATTCCAAAAGTAAGGACCATAATACATAAACAATTCCATCTCTGCACCACAGTGCTCACTCAATCCTGTGTAGGTATGGAGGTCAAAATACCTCTTTGACAGCTAAAGGAATGTCAGCTTTAGTTAAGAAGTGTATCATATGTGTGTGGCTGGAACTTCAGAGCACTCCTCTTAGATAAACATATACCTATCTAGAAATGCAGACCTGGGTCAGTTGAAATCCCCTTCAGCTCCAGACCTCTATGACTTTCCAATTCCACACATTCATTGAATAAGGGCAACAAAGCCCCGATTGTTCATAAACAGGTGACTGCAGAGTCTGGCCAGCTGCTTTTACTTGACTTAATGTTATTTTTCTTGTTTTGTTTGATCCCATTCCAGAAAGTGGACACTATATTAATCGTATTTATAAATACTGTATGCACCAGTTGCAGAGTCACAAGGCTCATTTAAAAAGAAAGATTAAACACATAAATTATTGTAATAAATTAAGCTGCCAAATTCCTTACTAACAGTACCCACAGTATCTAAAAGGACTTCACTCAAAATCTGGGAATAATATGGCAAAGAACGGAGCCCAGAAACACTCACATATTATAAGAATGTTTCAGAAGCTCATCTGGCATATGGATCCATCTTCAAGATGACTTATGTTCTCTCAGTAATAGAGAAAACATAGTATTTTCCTGCATGCATTCTACATTATGCCAACCTACACCTAATGCAGTCTTCCATTTATATCATAATTGAGAGATGTGTGCATTGATTGTATATATGAGGCAGGGATTCATTTACCATTCCTACTACCTACACCCACCCACAGTAAATTGAAAAGTAGCATCGCATTGCCTGGTTCAGTGTGTAAAGTTCTGATTTCTGTGACCCAGGACTTACTTGTTCACTTATTTTAATTTTGAAAACTAGGTCTTGGATTAGATAAATAGCATTGTTGAGGCTAAAATACAAGGTAATGGTACATAAAAAGAACATGTGTGACACAATTCTAGATTTTCTTGTGGAGAGAAATAGAAGTTCAGAGAAGAGAGCAAAGAGTATAACCCAGAGTGAACACAGGATGGGAAACCCCCAACATCGGATCCAGACTGAGAGGTTAGGGGGGTTTTGGCTTCAAAAAAGAAATACTTCAAGAGAGAGCGAGCAAAGTAAAGTGAATGTAAGTTTATTAAAAAAAAAAAAAAAAAAAAGAACGGGTAGAAGGCTACTCCATAAGCTGAGGAGCCCCCATGAGTTATTGGAGTTTTAGTTGGAAAATGAAAGCAAGTTTATTGACATGACAAAGATTAGGCTATTACATGGGCAGAGCAGCCCGGGCTGGTGTGTAGGAAGACTAGAAGTCATAAATTTAAGCTCCTTATAGATTCTAGA
>CAUYQG010272027.1:0-12148 GCA_963574415.1 Tarsius wallacei | reverse complement strand
TTTTTTTTTTTTTTGAGTTGGAGTCTCACCCGGTCGCCCAGGCTGGAGTGCAGTGGCACGCGCCTGGCCACCGCAGCCTCGACCTGCTGGGTTTCAGCGATCCTTCCGCCTGAGCCTTCCAAGCAGCCGAACTACAGGCGCATGCTACCATGCCCAGCTAATTTGTTATTTATTGTAGAGATTCTCGCTAATTTGCCCGGGCGGGTCTCGAACTCCCTGGCTCAGGCAATCCACACGCCTCGGCCTCCCAAAGTGTTGAGATTACAGGCTGAGCCGCCGAGCCCCGCCACGTGCAGAACCTTTTTTAGTTTGATATACTCTTACTTGTTTTGTTTTTGTTGCTATACTTTTGGGGTCATATTAGAAAACTCATTGCCAAGGTCAATATCAACTAGATTTTACACTGGGTTTTCTTCTAGCAATTGTAGAACTTCAGGTTATCTTTTAAAGTCTTTAGCCCATGTTTGAGCTCATTCTCATGGACGGTGTAATATAAGCGTTAAATTTATTCTTTTGCTTGTGGGTATTTAATTTTTCCAACATTATTTATTAAAGATACTCGCCTCTTCCCATTGTGTCTCCTTAGTGACCTTCTTGAACATTAGTTGACTCTGTATGCCTGGGTTTATTACTGGGTTCTCTATTCTGTTCCATTGGTCTATGTATCTGTTTTTATGCCAGTTACATACAGGAAAATTTTCTTAACAAAACACTCTCCACTGATAGACAATCAATCTAATTTAATTAATAAAGTTCTGCTTCTGTCATGATGAAGGAAGATTCTATTGAATCCAACCATCCTGAAGATAGTAACTATAAACTCAGTAGTAAATTAAAAAAGAAAAAAACTATAGAATAATTAGGCAGTGAATAAAATTAGAGGTATGTTGGAGCAGAGCAAATATTTGAAAGAAGTTATGGTATGAATGAATTACTCGTTTTTATGACTTTAGCTTCAGAGAAGAACAAGGTTAGCTCTGCAAGGGGCAGTTAAAACTCTAAAAAGACATCTGCAGTTCCTCTAGCCTGCAGAATCAGAGGGTAGAACTGCAGGCAACTAGAGTCAATTGAAAGACATTTGTAAAGGAGAGACAGAGAGAGAAAAGCACCCTAATTGTATGTGAAAAATCTGTCCCAAATATTTGTCTTAACTCTGAAACACACGTGCAGTGAAGATGCAAGCAACCCAGATAAGGGAGTTAAATAGTTGAACTGAGATTTGAACTGCCACCAGGAGGCTGTGTGAGAAGTTTGAGTCCAATCAGGTTAATTGCCTGCTTTAAGGAAAAAAAGCATTAATCTTTAGAAGAATAAAACAACATCTATACGCTCTAAAAAAAAAAAAAGCATCCACAATTTGTAAACATATGATGAACCAGAAAAATGTGACATAGTCTCATAAAAAAAGAAAGTACAAAAGATCAATATTGAGATACAAACTTAAATTAGCAAAGGGTTTAAAACAGCTATTATACCTTTAAGAGGTAAAGACAAATATGTCTAGAATGCATGGAAATATAGGACATCTCAACATTCAAAAATATAAACATTTTAGAACTGAAATTATAATGTATAATATAAAATATTAACTGGGTGGGCTTCATGGCAGAAAAAAGATGACAAAAGAAAAATAAATAACCTTGAAGATAGAACATAGAAACTATCTATCTGGATGAGATAAAACAATTTAAAAAGTAACAACGTTTTAGGGATGTGTGGGACAATTATAAATGGTCTGATGTATCTCATGGTAATATTGGAAAAAGAGAAGAGGGAGGATCCGGCAAAAGTAATTTAGAGAAAAATGGTCAAATTTCAAACAGGATAAATAAAATAAAACTACCCCTGAGCATGTCAAAGTAAAACTGCTGAGAACCTATGGTCAAAATCAAAATGTAAAAGCAGCCAGAGAAAAATGACCTATTACATGTGGTGAAAAATATTTAAATAATGGCTAAATTCTCATAAAAAGCTATGAATTCAGGAGACTGTGGAATATCACTAAAGTGCTGAAGGAAAAACTGCCAACCCTGAACTCTATTCCATCAAAAACATTCTTCAAAAATAAAAGCTATATAAAGACATTTCCACATAAAACTAAGAGATAATTTCTGCTCCCAAGAAAATGAAGTAGGTTTACTTTTCCCCAATCTTCCTACTAAGTATAACTAAAAAATCTGTAATATATATTGTACATATGAACACTTTGACAGATGAAGAGGAATCAGACTGGCTAGGGACTTTGGAGCCCAAGGAATGACATATGGCGGTATATTTTCTGGGTTTTCTTTGTGCTACATATATCCCAGTTTTGGAGCTAAAGAAGCTGGCAAACCCAGAAATTCCCAGGAAAACAAACCAAAAAGGCCGAAACAAATGCTTTCTTTCTCTAGCTAAAGGACCAGAAGAGGGGCAGCCTATCAAAACAGGGAAATTTGAGACAATATCCTCTCTACTCCAGACAAAACTGTGACCATCCCCTACCAAACACACCAGAAAAGGCCAAGAGAAGAGTCTTGACTTACTTTCACTCTCTCCAGGCAATGAAGATTAAACTGCAAGTTATTACTTTTTCCTTTTCCCAGATAATTTAAGAAACTCAAAACACTGTAGTCCCTTTTACTTTCTCTAGTCTTTTCTGCCTGTCACCATGCATTTGAGTCACACATACATTTTAAAACTCAAAATACATTATTATTTTGTTTAACATAAACATTGGGTTTTATCAATATATTGCATTTTACAAGAGATTTTATAATTTTCTCTTTTGCTGTGATTTCAACCAAGATTATTTCCTTTAATCTGAAGTCTCATTTTAGCATTTCCTTTAGTATTTTTTGTCTAGTGATGAATTCTGTCACTCATCTTCATATTTAAAGTTTATTTTCACTGAGTACAGAATTCTTAGTTAGCTATAATTTTCTTTTAGTACTTTAAAAATGCCATTCTCTTGCTTTCTGGCTGTGCCATTTCTTTCAGAGTCAACTGTCAATATTTTTATTGATCCTTTTATGATAAAGTGGGTTTATTTGGAGGAAGAAAGTTGATTTTAAGAAATTTCTCTTTATCTTTGGTTTTTAATCAGCATGACCATGGTGTGCTTAGGTGTGCATTTAATGTTTGAGATTAACAGAACTTCTTGAAGCTTTAAACTTGAGAAAATTCTTATCCAGATAATATTCAAATATTGCTTTCCTACATTTTCTATATTTCCTTCTTTTGTTTCTAATGATGTATTTGTTTGACCTTTTCACTTTAACTCTGTTACATATGTCTTTTATGTTCTTTTCTCCATTTTTTATCCTTTCTTTTCTACATGCTTTGGTTTTGATGTTTTCTAGTGACTTGCCTTTCAATTTACTAATCTTTTCTTCTTCTGTGTCTAACATGCTGTTAAGCCAATCTATTGATTTTACAGTGTTTTGTTAAGTTTTAAAATTTTTATTTGATTTTTACATGTATTCTATTTTGGATCAAATAATGCATCTTATTTTATATTACATATTTTTGCCTTAGTTATTTTAACATCTACATATTTAATCCAATGTCTGCTCTACCTGTGGCCTGTGTCTATTGCCTGGGATTTCTCTCTCTCTCTCTTTTTTTTTTTTCTTATTTTGACCTGTATATATTTCATCCTATATATGTGAAGGGCTCAGGGAACAGTCAGAAGGGCCCCCCTCTCCCCAAGATGGCGCCGAACACTACAGGGCCACATGGAAACAACAAAGGCCCTAAGTTCCAGCTTTCCCCTATAGGGTTTCCCGCGCCCGTGAAGTTCAACCTGCCAGCCAACAATCTCCTCCTATGACAAATGAGCCTTGTAGTACCCTCCAATAGTAATTTCAGCCCAGCCTATTTCCACTCTACTCTACCCAATAGAATGCTAGCACGACCTCTTCCTGCCCTCGCTAAACTAATAAGTACACCTCTCTCCCTGCACAGCTCTTTCGCCCCCCCCCCCAGCTCTGTAACCACCACTTTAATAAATCTCTTGGTCCCCAACAGGTGTGGAGTTGTTACTAGCGCCCAAGTCCTTTCAATATGCACTATATATACATTCAAGTGAATTACAAATACTTTGTTTTAAAAATTGAACAACCTCTGAAGTTAGAGATTGATCATCTTGAATTAGTCAAAGAGTGAGAAAATTGTTCACTAGGCGGTAAACTCTATGAATGTTGATTTATTTCTAGTTTTCCATTTATCTTCCTTATGTGATAGCCTCTTAGGGTATCTTAGTTAAAGGTCTCAGGCGTTTACAAAGGCTCCTCTTTCTTGGCCAACTTAACATTTTTTTTTTCTCTCTCTCTCTCTCTTCAGTACTGTAAAATGCCAAAATTTCTGCTTAGTTTTTTGACCTCTTGGTAGTCATTTTTCACTTGCTTTAGTCCTTTCTCAATTCTTTGAAGCTTTGGTGTAGGCCAATTTCTTTAGGGGAAAAAAAGACATACCAATTAGACTCACTTCTCTGTGGTCCCTTTGTCTCTAGGATTTGCCTGCTCTGGTAGCTTATAATTGTAGCTTTTGTTTTCACAGCCCCATGAGACTGCTTAAAACTTCAGGTTGTCACTACTCTAGAGAGAGAAAAAGTGCTGGAATATGGACCCATTCATCTAAGAACATTTGCTATCTCTTAGTAATGTTCACTAGCTAAGTCATGGCTATCCTTTCTGATTGCTAATGTTTGTAATTACTGTTTATGTTATGTTGTCATTTATCCAGCTTTTATAGGTTTTCTTGGTTAGTGAGTTGGTTTGATACAAGCTACTCTGTCCCTTTTAAAAACAGAAGTCCTAGAGCCTCTATTTGCACTTAAAAAATAAATACTGCTCAGTGATCTATCACAGAAACAAAGAACTGAGTACCACATGTTCTCACTCATAAGTGAACCCTGAACATTTACCATAGTACTGTAAGAAAGGGATTGGCAGTAGCCGGATACTGCCATGGGGTGGGGGGGCACATAGGGTACCTGATCTCAAACCTGGTGAAGTAGGTGCCATAGGGAGGCCCAAACTTTACCTGTACGGTGACCACTTGTATACCTAACCCTGAATTGTACCCCACATCTTTAAAATAAAATTTAAAAAAATTAAAAAAAACCTAGAAACAATGATAGGAGTCTAATATATTTTTTAAAATGATATAAAGGAACTGAGGGGTTTTATTTGACCACAAGCAATATAGTCAAAGTGTTGACATAAGTAAGGATCTAAGTCAAAGAAAATAATATACATGATAGACTCAGGGACTAAAAAAAACAAACGTTTTCAAACCTGGTAATAAAATAATGAGAGACTATTAAAATCATATAATAAGAGAAATATCTGAGTGCACAGAGCATGTTTGGTCTGGATGGCAGTTGTCATGGGTAGAGACTGGGGGGATTAAAGAACACTTTATAAGTATCTGAAAGTTTTTATTTTTATCGTTGAAAAAGCTCAGAAGGTGTTTTTGAGGATTTTAGTGGGGGAAAGATTAGAAATAATCTTTTTTTTTTTTTTTTTTGAGTCGGAGTCACACTCCATCACCCAGGCCGGAGTGTAGTGGCACGCTCACTGCCAGCCCAGCATCGACCTGCTGGGCTCAGGTGGTCTTTCTGCCTCAGCCTTCCAAGGAGCTGGAACTACAGGCACTCACTACCACGCCTAGCTAATTTTTTATTCTATTGTAGAGATGAGGTCTTGCCAAGTTGCCCGGGCTGGTCTCGAACTCACGGACTCAGGCAATCCACTCGCTTCGGCCTCCCAAAGTGTTGAGATTACAGACTGAGCCACCCAGCCTGGCAGAGATAATCTTAATTGATCTGGAAATCTAGAAAATTTTGTAAAGTAGATTTTGTCAAAACTGAAAAATAAAACGTCTAGCCATTAGGGCTATCCAACAAAGCCCTGGTTTCTTCTAGAAAACACCAAGTCACTTGTAATATTTAATGTTATATTTGATGATCATCGACATTTATGTCATAAACAAAGTTATTTTATTAGATAATGAGTTGCATCCCAATTACCCTTAGAATAACGTTGCAAGTAACATAGTCAGGCATTCTGTGTTATTTTCCATGTGCTTTGTTAATCAATATAAAAAACAAGGGTTAGGTCCTGATAAAATTCATTTTCCAAAGAATACATACATAAGGACATCAACAATACTGTAGTGATATATAAAATTTGCTGTTTTGTTCGCATGTGTGTGTATGTATAAAATAAATCTACCACGCATGTAGCCATGTTATGTCTTACTATACTCATGTAAAATCATAGGAGTGAACTTGATGGAACTTTGAAATTCCATTTAATACCACTTTAATACCTACTTTGACTATCCTAGCAGATTTATTAAAATAACTTTTGAAAGTTCACTTTTAGAACTTGCCAGGCTAAAGACTGCAGGGTCCTTTTTGTTTCCCAAGTTATCATTTGATAACCTTTGTCAGAATGTTCTCTCTTATTTACAACTGAAATCCTTCAACACAAACCAAAACCATATGCCTCTACTGCTTTACCAAATGAAGGCAGATTTACCCATATATGATGCCAATCAGTTAAAAAAAATGTATCTTTTCCTAATATCATCTTTACAATATATGTTTGTATTTAACACCTCAGATGCCAAAGAATCCATTTTTAATTTTGCCTTTTATGATTAATGAACATCCACAATAAAAAGTAACTGGAAGTAAGCATTAGATTTACTGTATTTGAAAGGTTATCAAAATAACATTAAAAATGCTATTCTACCTCAGTGCAATTATGACAGCTGACCTCCTTAATTAACTCTCTAACTACATTTCAAATTTTCTTATAAAGCCTTTTGACACAAATATTTTTGGGTTTGCTTTAAAGCCTGTTTTTCTCTTTCATTTTTAAAAACTTCAAAAGAGTCTGGTATTTTAGAAAACTGTCAAAATGTGTTGGAACATATTTAAAAGAATGCATACTTTCATGGATTGGCATAGTTTGTGCACATTATTATTTTTTCTGGTTTTGACTATATATAAAGAAGGAAAAGAATTCGGGTGGGGGGATACTCTGCTTGTCACAGGGCAAAGGGGGCCATCTTTGACTTTTCTCCAGAAGAAATTAAGAGCAGAATTAATCAAATGTTAATGTTAAGAACTCAGAAACTCTGGAATGTTTGTCCAGAGTCCCAGGCCTCAGAGCAAACGCTCTTATGCTGCTGGGCTCCTGGGGAAGGCTTGAGCCAAAGTCAATATGAAGAGAAACTCCATCTGACGGGGGCTGTGGAAACAGCTGTAACCACTTAGCCGGAAAACCACCTTGGATTCCTCTCCCAGAATACGCTGATGCCATGGGAGCTGGGGAGCAGGAAAGCTCTGTCAGGCTCTCTTCAGCTGTGGTCAGAAAAAATATTTTCTTTCCCTGAAAACCATAAATAGTTGGGTTTAGCTCTGGTCATAATAAACCACCATTACTAAAAAATATATATATTTTCCCCTTAAATTCACATATGTATCCTTCTCCGTTTTATATTAATCAGTATTTGGTTTAAATCATCTTCTATGTGAATTTTTTTAAAAGATCCGCTTTATTTTAGGTTAATCTTTTACACGAAATTGGATAATCTTCAGATTAGCATTAGAGATCAACTTGGGCAATGAATACTTAATTTGAACAAGTTTTCAATTTGTGTAAATAGTATAGATTGAGATTTTATTTTCCTCTTACTCTTCATGATAACTTTTGTTGCGTGATTCTTAGAAGAAAATAGGAAAGACTGCATGAAACAACAAATAGGTTTTTATTTCCGACTTTATTGCTGTATAGTTGACAGCTAAGAATTTTATGTATTTAAGTTGTACAACTTCATGATTTGATATATGTATATCAAAATATTCACCACAATTAAGATAATTAACACATCCATCATCTCACATAGTCAATTTTTTTGTGGTGAAACCACTTAAGCGCTAACCTCTAAGCAAATTGTATGTATGCAATACAATACAACATTGTTAACTATAGTCACATTGTTATACATTAGATGCCCTGACCTCATTCTGAATAACTAAAACTTTGTACCCCTTGACCACAATCTCCCCACATCTTCCTTTTCTCAGCCCCTCGTAATCACCAATTTGCTCTCTGTTTGTCTGAGTTTGGCATTTTTAGAACCACACAAGTTCACTTATATATGGTATCTAAAACAACAACAAAAAATATTTTCAACCAATTTGGAGACAGTGAATTTTGACCTTGTGATCAACTTTAAAAACTATCACTAGTCTTGTAACAAAAGCCATGGGTAGAGCAGGGAAAAAAATCTCAGAAATAGGAAGAAATGAAAGGAAACAGAAAGCCAAAATAGCATTATTTTGCTTCTGAGCAATCCGAATAGTTTTAGATGGCATATGACCAACGTATGGAATGTACACAGTGAGATAATGTATGGTACACAAACAAGTGATATATGTGCATGCATATATATATATATATATATATATATATATATATATTCAAAAAGTTATTTTGCCTATCTTTGTTTTCATGCCTATTTAATTATTTAAATTTCATTATTGTACAATGAATTCAGTTCTGGGCTCAAGTGTCAACATATAACATGGATTACTAACATATACCAGCTAAAATTTCAGTATCATTTTAAAAATGACTTGCATGATTGAGTACTCTACTTCCAAAGTAATGAGAGTCATTCTAAAATGATTATACTCTATACAATTCGAGGTAGATTAAATTAATTTCTTCAACAAGTGTTCACTGTGTGTAAGGCACCATTCTAGGCTGACAACATAGCAGTAAAACCAGCACATTCCCTACCCTCACAGAGATTAGATTCCAGTAGAAATGCAGTACTCAAGCAAGGACATAGATGTGTGAGGTACTAGGTTTTGACAACTATGGTGGAAAATAAAACAAGGAAAGAGAGATTGGAGCATGCTGAGACTAGGGATTGCTATTTTATATAAGGTGGTCGGAAATACTCTCTGAAAAGGTGACTTGTGAGATGGAAAACCAAGATGTGTCTAAGGGTCAGAAGAATGTCCCAGGCAGAAGGAAAAATAACTTCCATTTCTTAGCCATCTGAGACATTTAAGGGATCCTCTGAAATTTTCAAAGCAATTTCATTTTCCAAAAGCTTTTAGTATAGTTTTCTAGTAGCTGAGGTCAAAACTTTTGGAGTCAATCCTCAATCCTTGTTTTCTTTGTTGTCTCATATCCAAATCATCAGTAAACTCTATTATTTTCAGAATACAACCATTTTTTTTTTTTTTTACTTTTTTCATTGCCATGTCCATGTTCCAACCCTTGACGTATATATTTTTTTTCCTGAGTCAGGATCTTTCTCTGTCACCCAGGCTGGAGTACAGTACATGATCATGGCTTGCTGCAACCTCACACTCCTGGACTCAGGTGATTCTTCTGCCTCAGCCTCCCAAGTAGCTGGGACTACAGGTGTGTGCCACCACAACTGGCTAATTTCTAAGAAAATTTTTATTTTTTGTGGAGATAAAGTTCCCTTATGTTGCCCAGGCTGGTCTTGAACACCTGGGCTCAAGCAATCCTCCCACCTCAGCCTCCCAAAGTGCTGGGATTATAGGCATAAGCCACTACACCTGGCTTTCCCTTGACTTATTTAAGAAAGTACAAGGTTGGTTTGGCTGGACAAACAGGCTGGAGGGAGAATGATAGAGCAACAAGGCAGGGGGTATCGGAGGGTGCAGGCCTTGGGGGTGACTGGCTCTGAGATGGAAAGCTGGCTCTGAGATGGAGAGTTTTGAGCAGAGGGTGACTCGATCTGACAGAAGTTTCAGTAGGCTCCCTATATCCTTTGTGTGGGTAACAGAATTAGGAAGCAAGGAGAGAAGAAGAGATAGATGATAGTAGGTTGGACCAGGGCCATGGCAGTGGAGAAAGTAAAAGATGGTGGTGTTCTGGAAATAATTTTGGAAGTAGAATCTATAGGGTTTGCTGTAGTTTTGGATGTGGGATAAGAAAGAAAAAGAAGGTTCAGGATTTACTCTAAAAACTTTGACCTCAGGAACTAGAAATTTATATGGAAGGCTTTGGGGAAGTTGAATTGCTTTGTAAATTTCAAGGGATCCCGTAAGTGTTCCAAATGGCTAAGATATGGAAGATGGGATAACTATATGTGGGTTGGTTTGGGGAAGACATAAAGCTTGCAGACCAAGAGGAGAGGAATAAGGGAATTCAGGAATGATTGATGCATGAAGAATGAATTCAAGATATTTAGCCAAGAAACAAGAAGAAATGAGTGTATCATGAGCTTTTACAGGAGTGCAATGATAGATTTTCTCAGGCTAGGCCATTTTCTAAAAGCCAGATGTATTTACTCCAAGCCATAAGACAACTGATAGGATCCAGAGAGTTCCAGCAGAAGACATTCAGTTACTAATCTCCCAATCAGCTGTGGAATGCAGATCCTCAGAGGCACGCGGGTTAACATAATCCTGGTGGTCAAGGCTCTGGCATCAGGCAGATTAAAATCCGCCTCTGTCTCTGTCATTTGTGTGACCCTGGGCAAGCTATGTGACCTCTCTAAGTCTGAGTTCCTTCATCTTTACAATGGTGGTTTGAGAATTAAAGGAGGTGAGGGCTGTAAACTGTATAGCACAGTACTTGTCACAGACTAAAGATCAACACATATATCTGTATTATCACCAGCCCTCAAGGATGCATCTGGCCAGGAGTGAGATTTCAGTGGTCGGGTCCCAGAAAGCCAGATGGGGCAGAGAGTCACAAATCTCCCTTCACCAGCATGAAAAAGAACAGCTGCTTTCCAAATGGAAATCAGATATTTGGAATTTTTTATGTTATTGCTTTTTATAAGCACGAGTTGTCACCCCAAAAGGCTAAAATACCTCTGAGGTAAATGTCATAGTTTTTCAGTTCCTGAATAAATTGGGAATGAAATGTAAGTAAAAAATAATTCCCTTAAAGCAATAGAAACACAGTTCTAATTTCATCAAAGTAATTATTGAATTATGAATCTTATAGTTATAAGTAAGTAGAAGTATGAATATGGACCAGAAGGTAAAATGAAAAATGGCACAAGTTGTAATAATGTAGAATTATAATTGTTTTCACTTCAAAAAATTTTATTAGACCTTATTCTGTATTATACACGTAATTGCCTTATTGCTTTATATTGACTTTATAGATTTATAACCTACATTAATGCACATATATATGCAATCATAAGTCACAGAAAATGCCCGAGTAGTTAAGAATAGTTATGCCTTGGTGATTATGGATATTTTTCATTTAATTGTATTTTCCAATTTTCTATGGTTATTTGTAATACAAATTTATCAAAATGAACAGCTGTGTTCAGAAGTAATCAGAATAAGACATACTCTTACGACACATCTTATAAATAATATAAATGGCAAAATATTGAGCTCCTAATCAAACATTCACAGATAAAGTTCTATTTCTCAGAGTAAGACAATTATGGTTTTTTTCTGTTTGGGATAAGGAAAGAGGTCCTGGAAGGTGCTTGTTGGTGATGTATTGGCAAAGGCTACTCCTTAAGTATAGCCTTTGTTAAATGTCCAATCATTCATTTATTCATGTTCAATACGAATTTAAAATGTCCCCAAGAAAATGGCGTAAGTAAATGAAGTCAGCATATTAAATAAGAAAATGTAATCGACTTATTAAAAGTTGACCCATATTGTATGACTTAAGTCATTCTGATTGTTACCTCATCTCAAATTTGAAAATCTCTTTTTCTTTCTTTCTTTTTTTTTTTTTTGAGTTGGAGTCTCACTCTGTCACCCAGACTGGAGTGCAGTGGCTGCTCCCGGTCACCGCAGCCTCGGCCTGCTGGGCTCCGGCGATCCTTCCGCCTCAGCCTTCCAAGTAGCTGGAACTAAAGGCTAATTTTTGATTTATTGTAGAGATGAGGTCTCGCCAAGTTGCCCAGGTGGGTCTTGAACCCACGGGCTCAGGCAATCCACTCACTTCAGCCTCCCAAAGCACGGGATTACAGGCTGAGCCACGGAGCCCGGCTAAATTTGAAAATCTCTAACTGGCCGGGCTCGGTGGCTCAGTCTATAATCCCAGCACTTTGGTAGGCCAAGGTGAATGGATTGTCTGAGCCTGAGGGTTCAGGACTAGCTCAGGCAACTTGGCGAGACCTT
>CAUYQG010272019.1:0-12796 GCA_963574415.1 Tarsius wallacei | reverse complement strand
GCTGAGGTGAGTGGATTGCCTGAGCCCGCGGGTTCGAGACCCGCCTGGGCAACTTGGAGACACCTCATCTCTACAATAAATAAAAAATTAGCTGGGCATGGTAGCATGCATCTGTAGTTCCAGCTACTTGGAAGGCTGAGGCGGAAGGATCGCCGGAGCCCAGCAGGTTGAGGCTGCGGTGGCCGGGAGCGGCCACTGCACTCCAGTCTGGGCGACAGAGTGAGACTCCAACTCAAAAAAAAAAAAATGGATCTGTGTAGCATTATATGCAATATTACAAATAAATGTGTATAACATATATGCAATATTAAAATTAATATGTATAACATAGTATATGCACTATTAAAAATGAATATGTATAACATATGCAATATTACAAATTAATATGTATAACATATTAATGCATATGTTTATGTGTAAGTTAACATGATATAATCAATCTACATGATGTAAATTGTATAGAAAACAATGGCACACATGGGTCAGGAAATCAGAATACTGTAAGCATTAGATGGTGGGCATAGTGGCTGTTGCTGTGTCAGGGTGCCATAGATAATAAGGGGTAGCTTTCATTCTTAAGATGCTGTACCATGTCCAGGGATGGGGCAGAGCCATTCATTCACGTAGGCCACAGATGGTTATTGAGTGTCTGTGACCTGCCAGTGCTGCATTAGGACTGGGCATACAGAAAGGGATCTGAAACAATGCCCCTTGCCCTCTGGAGCTTACAGTGTGGTGGGAAAATAGATTCACAAATTGATATAGAATATGATCTCATCCAGTGATGAGGACAGCCAGTGACAGCTGGACTTGCAATGGCAGAGCCTGTGAGGAGACAGGCATGGGAACTGGTCACCCCAGCCTACCATGTCAGGTGGAAGAGAGGGGTTAGGCTGGCAGGGGAATCCAGGAAGGCTTTAGGGTGCAGAGGCAGATTTTGAAATAAGGGAGTGGGAGAGAGTCCACCGCTGTGATATAAGAAGAAACACATACTTGATCTTTGTCCACGGTTTCTGGCACAGACCCTTGAGGTCTCCAAAGTGAGGGATGCCTTTCTGTATGTTAATGAGCTGACTGGTGGCTCAAAGCTCCTTCAGGATGGGGCTGGTTGTGATTAGAGGTTGGAGCTTCTAGCCCCATCCCCTTACTTCTTGGGAGGGGAGAGGGGCTGGAGATGGAGTTCCGTCATCTACCACCAATGCTGTCATCAATCGTGACTACACAGTGGGACCTCCATAAAAACGCTACACAACAGGGCTCAGAACTTTCAGGTTGGTGGACACATCATGCCTGGAGGGTGATGCACCTCAAACTCCAGGGGGACAGACATTCCTACGCTTGATACCCTTCCAGAGCTCACTCTATGCACCCCTTCATCTGGCTATTCGTTTGTATCCTTCAAAATATCTTTTAATAAACCAATAAGCGGAAGTAGTGTTTCCTGAGTTCTGTGAGCCTTTCTAGCAAATTATCAAACCCAAGGAGAGGGTTGTGGGAACCCCTGGTTTGTCTGAAGTGGGGGGCAGTCTTGTGGGGCTGAGCCCTTGCCTTGTGGGGTCTGATGCTAACTCAGGGCAGTTAGCCCTGGAATCAAATTGAATAGTTGGATACCCTGTTGGTGTCTGTAGGCATTAGGGAATTACTTGGTGTAGAAAACCTGCACATTTGGTGTCAGAACATTGCAAGTGTATAGAAACGGGTCTTCCTTTTAACCAACAGAGGATAGTGGGGAGGAGGAGGGTATCTGACAGGTGAAACAGCAGTAACAGAGGCACTGGAGCATGGAGTTCAGGGCAGGACCATGCAGAGGCTCCCCCTGGCTGGGGTGGAGGGCATTGGGGAAGGTGGGTGACTGCAGAGCTGGATGTGGGTGTATTCTGTAGCCAGTGTGTCCATTGGGCTGGTCATACTCCGAAGTGTCTTGGGGGAACTGCAAGGGCCTTGAGTTGCACCTTGCTGACAGCAAAGTTACTGTGGTCTGACTTGGAACAGCACGAGGCTTTGCACTTTGCTTGAAACTGGAGTTCTGAGGAGACAGAGACGATGGGTGGGAGCAGGGGGATAGACCTGGGATGAGAATGAAATAAGCAACACCTCTAACATTTAGTTCACACTAACTGCTTGCTGGACACCATGCTTAGAGTTGTATCTGCGCCGTCGGATTTAATCCTCAGGTCTGTAAGAAGCGAGGCTCAGACTCGCTGAGGTCACACAGCCACTGAACCCATCCTGTGTGATCTGGCCCCAACCTTCTGTCTGGTCTTATCTCTTTCTCCTCTCCCCCTTGGCCCCCCATCTAGCCACACTGCCCTGGAGGGCTGCTGGAGCCAGCCTGTCCTGCTTCCATCAGGGCTTTTGCATTTGCTGTTCCTGCATCCTCTGCCCACCCCGGGACTGGTGAATTCTCACCGTCTGTTCCCCAGCGTGATGCTGCCTCCATGCAGGCCTTCCCACACTGCCCTCTCCAAGGAGCCTATAGCAGATGTGTTGTGAGATCTGAGCTGCATCCCATTGGGCCATCGGGGCTTGTGGCTGTGGCTGGGGTGGTGGACAGTTCTGGAACAACCTGGCTTCATCTCATCCAAGAGTTGCCTCATTGCTCAACATTTCTACCTTTAGCCTTTTCCAAAGTCTTAGCAGCTTTCCCAGACTTGTGTGTGTTGTGGGGGACCAGGGGGGCCGTTCGGGGATGTTAACACCCCAGTCCACCAATGAGGAAGGCACAGGTGTTGATAGATAAATGCCACAGCCTTGTGACCTTCAGAGGGACAACTGGAGGAATGTCCTACCCAGTACTTCAAGGGATATTCCAGAGGATCAGTACCAGTGGTCCAGAGTGGTGATCCCTCACTAACACACCTGCATTTGCTTTGCTCCCTTCCCTGTCTCACCCTAGCTCCCTCACTGCTTTCTGAGATCAACTCCGAGATAACCTGTCTGCACCCAAAGCCTGGTCTCAGGCTCCACTTTCAGAGAAACACGCCCCTGCCCCACCTCTATTATTTTCTATCTGAGTACTGTTTATTTTGCTTAAGTTACTTACCATAATCTTTAACTAGTTTGCTTGTTTGTTGTGGTAACTAGCTCACGAGATGTACCCCCATGTGTGTCACTTCCTAGTATTCATACCATCACGGAGCCTGTCTCTTCTATGTTGTGTCAGGGAGGCTGGGTATGACCAGTAGACTCCAGTGGAGGCCATAGCATGTGACTTCTGAGGCAAAGTTGTAAAAGACATTGCCTTTCCTCTTAGATGATTTGGATCACTCACTCCACGGGCAGCTGGCCACCATGCTGTGAGGACACTCAAGCAACCCTAAACAGAGGTCCATGTGGTAAGGAACTGAGGCCCCCTGCCCACAGCCAGCATCATTTGACCGTTCCTGTGAGTCAGCCATATTGGAAAAGGATCCGCCTGTCCCAGTCAAGCCTTCAGATGACCCCAGGTCCAGTCAGCAACTTGACTACAACTTCCTAAGAGACCTTGAGCCACAACCGCCCTGCTAAGCTGCTCCTGAGTTCATGGCCCACAACATGGTGCAAAATAATAAATGTTTATGACTGTTTTAAGCTGCTAAGTTTTGGGTTAGTTTGTTATTCAGCAATACATAAGTCACTGTTAAATCGCATTCATTTCACAAATATTTGCTGCATACCTGTCATGTGTCATGTGCTGATGTTGGAACGCTGACCAAGACAGACAGATGCAAATACTTATGCAATTACAGCTGTACTATGAGCTGTGAAGAAGAGGGACTTGGTACTCTGGAGAAAGTCATGAGAGAAACTGGCCTCGTGAGGGGAGCCGTGAGAACAGAATGTGAATTCACCCCTTAGCACTTTTCTCAGACTGGTTTTTTTTCTACCTGGAATTTGTTTCCCCAGTGTCTGGTTAATATTATTCTACCTATACTCAATTCTCAATTTATATATAGACTTCTCCGTGAAAATGTTCCTGTTTCCACTAGTTATTCCCTCACCTGATGCACATAGGTGTGCCAGGTGTGTATTCCTACAGGTGCACGTAGCACTTTATTGACACACCTCTCAACACCTTCCTCTCACTGTCCCTTAGTGTCATGGTTAATAGAATAGGTTCTAAAATCACCCTGCATGCATTCGAATCTCAACTCAATGCTTGTTCATGATCTAATATCTCTGGGTTCAGCGATAAAATGAGGGTATCATAAGGGCTTCCCAAAGATTACAGGGTTAATGCGTCAGTCAGCTATTGCTAACTTAATGTTATGTAATAAACCAACCCAAAACTCAGTGGCTGAGACAATACTGCCATTTTTTGCTCATGGATCTGGAGCTTGGCTAGGTGTTGGCTGGTCTTGGCAGGCTCTGCTGGTCTCAGCTCCAAACTGCACCATGCATGAGTCTGGGGCATGGGTCTGTCTTCCTCCTTGCACTGGTGAGCTGTTTGGGACATGCTCTTTCATGGCAGAAACACAAAAGGATAGGCTCAACTACTCAGCATTTTCAAGCCATTGTTTGTGTCACATCTGTGAATGACTCTGTTGCTAAATCTAGTAACGTGGCTGTGTTCAAAATCCAGACAGGGCAGACTGCTCCACCTCTGAAGGGAGCACACCGAGTCATATAACAAGAGACCTGGCTCAGGGAGTTACGGCCTAGAATCCATCCATCAAAATACATGCAGAACATTCAGAACATGCTGACACATTGGAGGTGCTGAAATAATTTGATTATTTATTTATTATTGTTTTCACATGTCTTAAGTGTCTACCTATAACCACCAGCCTCAACCAGACTTGGCCTTTCTAGAAGAGGAACTCTCCCTTTGGGTGGCACTTTAATACTTTCTCTTGCCAAAACTTAACAACTGTCCAGTGAGGTGCAAGTACGTTCAGTCTGTTTTATAGATGAAAAAGCTGAGGCTTAGAGAAGTTAAGTAACATGTTCAAGGACACACAGTCAATGAGTCATGCAGATACCCACATGACTGGTTTCTTACTTTATTCAGGTCTCTGTCCAAACAGCACCTCTCAAGGAGGCTTTCTCTGACCACGCTATCCAAAGTGGCACCCCCTTTCTATATATACGCACTTATTCGGCTTTATTTTTATTTTTCTTTGTTGCACATATCAAAACCTGACTCTTTATACATTGGATTGTCTGTCTCCCCTGCTTCCTTCTGAGATCAGAGACCTTATCTGTCTTGTTCACTGCTATGATACTGGTACCCAGAACAGTGTCTTTCATACAGCAAGAACTCAGTAAATTTCTTGAGTAAAGAAGTGTGTCATAAGCTGTAATCTTTCTGATGGCTTCCTTCCATCTTACATATGATGAAACTGAGGTTCAGAGAGGTAGAGTGACTTGCTCAGGGTTGCACAGCTATGAAGTATTCCTGTTGGGTTTTGAAAATGTGTCTAGGCATGACCCCAAAGACTTTGGCATTTTGCCTACACCCTGTTGTCTCACGCAGAAACTTCATTGTGGCAATACCTTTGGGGCTGCCAGCATCCCTGCACCCAGCTCAGTCCTCATCCCAGCCCAACCCAGGTCTCTTGAGCGTGGTTTGAAGGCCTGCTTTCTTCCCCTCCTGTAGTGACATGGTGCTCAGAAAAGGACAGATTACTGGTATCAGATAGAGGACTGGTCATTACCCAGCATTCCCTCGCATTGAGCTGTGTGGCCTTGGGCAACCGTCCTCCCCCTCTGGCCTTGGCCCTGGGCTCCAAAGAAATACTCAGGATCCTCCACTGTAGAGGGTGAGAGGCCATGGGTGAGAGGCCACTTGGGCTCCTGGCTTCACCCAGGCCAGCTTTACTTACCAGTTCTAAAGATGAGGATTTCCAGTAAATGTCACTTGATACACACCTATTCGGGTAGTGGGGAAAGGTGACAATGCCAACTGCAGGTGAAGAACAACGAGAACTCTCATCCACTGCTGGTGGAAATGCAAAATGGCACAGCTACTGGGGAAAACGATTTGGTGGTTTCTTAGAAAGTTGAACATATACTTGCTGTATGGGCCAGACTCCATGTGTAGGAATTAACCAAAAAGATGTGTGTGTGTGTGTGTGTGTGTGTGTGTGTGTTTACGCAAAAACCTGGACTCCAACGTTCAGAGAGACTTTATTTGTAGTAGCCAATGGTCCCTCAAGTGGGGGATGAATAAACACAGCCTGGGTGATCCACAGCGTGAGTACTCTTCAGAGACAGACAGGCGTGAGCCACAGATACACACAGCCACATGATGTGTCCCAAGGGCATTATGGTAAAGGATATGGCTGCAATATGTATGACTCAACTTCCAGAACATTCTGAAAAAGGCGAAACTCCAGGGAGAGAAAGCACATCAGTGGTTGCCAGGGGTGAGGGAAGGGGCCGACCACAAGGGACACAGGGGACTTGGGGGCCACGGTGAAACTCTTCTGTTTCTTGATTGTGGTCGTAGTTACACAACGATGTGTTTGTGAAAGTAGCAGAATTGTACACTGCAAGGGTGAATTTCACTGAATGCAAATTATACCTTAATTTAAAACAAAGCAAAAAAATCACCAGAAGAAAAGATTCTGTGACTACAAAACAAAAACTGGAAAATCCCCAATGAAGCAGACAAAAGGCTTTTCCCAACGAGCCAGTGTGGGTTCCTGGGAGGATTTATCATCCCCTTGCCTGCTCTGAGCTGAGGTCAAAAGCTCGGTTTGCGAGTCTGACACTGACACTCTGTGTCCATCTGCGGGGGGCGGGGGGCTGCCTGGGAGATTTGGGGCTTCCCACACCTGCTCCTGCATGGCCTCTGCTGAACAAACACTGACCCCTGCTGTCTCCATTCGCTCCTCCTTCCTCCAGCTTGGTCTCGGGGCCGGAAAACCTGGTCCATCCCTAGGTCTGGAGGGTCCCTGGGGTTAATGGGGAGGGAAGGTGACCTGAGGCTGGGACAAGAGCTGGCAGCCAAGGTTTCGGGGATAGAGGAGGTGCTGAACTGGGCTTCTGTTCTGGGGCCTCCAGCCCCCTCCTGGCCCTGGGCCAGGGGAAGGGCAGGGCTTGGTGGGAAGCTTAGGGGCTCCCAAGATACCTTGCTGTCTACTTGCCTTGTCCAGGTTTTTCTGCCCCAGCCAGGGTGTGGGAAGAGGATGTCAGGGCTTCCCCAGATGGAGCAGCACTGGGGTAGGGGAGGGAGGCAGACAGGTGTGACTTTGGTCGAATCCTGCCCCTCTCTGGGCCTCAGTCTCCCCCGCTGTTAAGTGGGGACGCCAATTTCTGCTCTTCTATTTCATTCCTTTATTTATGTATTTATTTTTTAAATTTTATTTTTATTTTAAGGATGTGGAGTACAATTCAGGGTTAGGTACACAAATTGTCATTGTGTAATTAAAGTTTGGGCCTCGCGTTGGTCCTCATTTCACCTGGTTTGAAATTAGTTACGCTTAATGATGAGATATGCCCTCCTCTCCTCCCCTGGCAGTTTCCCCCTACTGCCAATCCCCTTCTTATAGTATTATGATAATTCTCCAGGGTTCACTTATGAGTGAGATCATGTGGTACTCAGTTCTTTGTTTCGGTGATAGATCCTTCAGTATTATCGACTCTAAGCCCATCCAAGTTGTTGCGAAGTTCATAATTTTGGCCTTATTTATTGGTTGTATAATATCCCATCGTGTATATGTACCACATTTTTTAATCCAGTCCTCTTTCAATGGGCAACACAGTTGGTTCCATGTTTTTGCTATTGTGAATAATGCTGCAATAAACATGCATGCGCAGGTATCTTTTTCATAGAGTGATTTGAGTTCCTTCGGGTATATTCCCAGAATCCTTTATTCATTTAGGTATTGAGTACCAGGCACTGTGGTGATCTTTGGGCATAACAGGATGAGCCTTACTGCTGAGTGCCTAGCCCCACAGAGCTCGTAAACCTACCATGATGGCGGTACCCACAAGTTGTGGACACATCCAGTCCCAGTCTAAGGGGAGGCCTTGGATCTAGGCTGCTATTGACGCCTCCTGGGAACTCTTGGTGGAAATTAAAGAGAGACTGGCTGGAACTAGAGGGTGGGAGGCACCAAACAAGACAGATTCTGGGCTGTCCTGGCAGCTTCTTCTGGATCTTCCCCTCCTGGATCCCCCCTTCCCCTCCTGTCATTTGGTGCTCCTGCAGATAGGATAACACCAACCTGGCCTTACCAGCCACCTCTGCGGTGAATGTGCCCAGGGCGAGAGGAGGCCCAGGGGATTGGGGACTTTGTGCCTAAGACCAAGCACTGACGTGCATGAACTCACATGTGTGGAGATGAGCATGTGTGTAGCGATGTGTGCATATAAGTGTATGCGTTCTTGTGGATACGTGCCAGGGCTCACATGTATCTGCTCTTGCATATGTGTACATGCATAAGGAGGTGTACACAGTTGTGTGGATCTCTGCACATACATGTGGGTATGAGTGCAGGTGTGTGCCTGTGTGTGCCTCGTGTATCTGTGTGGGCTCATGTACGTGGCTTGGTGTACACTGATGTGTGCGCTTACATACATATTTCTGGCCCCGCAGGTTCATGTGATGTGTCAGTGTGTGTTGGTGAGTCTATGAGTGTGTGTGTTTGTGTGTGTGTGTGTGTGCTCACATGCGTGCACCCATGGTTGGATGGAGCTACCAGGGACTGTGTCCCCTTTCAGCCCCAAGGACCCCTGTCTCAGGGAGTTACCCAAGCTGAGAACCCCAACAAACACACAGCAGAACTGGAGCCTCCCAGGTAGCAGCAGCCGCCCCAGCAGAGCAGAGCCAGGTCACGCACGCCAGTCAAACACCAACGTGCGCCCTTCATGTGGTGACCTGGGCCTATTTCTGTCCTGTTTGGCTCATCCTGGCCGGGTGTTCCCGTCCAATAATGTCCTGTTTCTCCACCCGGCTATTTTGGCTGAGGAATGTGCTGTTTGTGTCTCAAGAAGAAAACCAAAAACCCCCATTATGGTTGGCTGTCCTGGGCCCGAGCGGCCACTCGTTTATTTAGGTTTCTCTTGGTCTATATTTGTCGTTGGATGACAAGATGAACTTGGAAGGCAAGGGTTGGAGGGGACCAGGGCCTCTTTGGGGAGACTGGGGCCTCCTTCCTGCCCAGGGCCATGTTTGCCTTCTCCTGCAGGGGGGAGCTGGCCTTTCTGCTCCCCTAACCCCACCCCAGCTGCCCAGCACCCCAGGCATGGCTCACTGTGTCCGGAGTTGCTCTACCAGCCCGGCCCACCTACCTCTGAGCAACTGTGAATTCTCTCCTTGCAGTATTTTTCTAGAGTCCAGCTCCACATGCCCAGAGCCGCATCGATGCAGGTAGGATGCAGAGTCTGGGGCAGGACTGTCAGGTTCAAATCTCGGTTGGGTCATCTGCTGACTGGGTAGCCTCAAAGGAGTCACTCACCTTCTTTGTGTCACTGTCCCCTCATCTATAAAATAGAAGCCATCTTCTCTCTCTCCCTGGTTGTAAGACACACGTTTTCACACTCTGGCAATGGTTTAGCAATCAATGGTTTGGTGTTATTGAAATGGCCACATTGTTTTCTCTGTTTTAATGGTATGTCAAATCATGCTGTGGTTTGTCATCAATGGTATTGGGAAGGCTATGACATTTCCTAACAGATGGGACACTCAAATTAAGATGATTTGAGGAGGGTTTCATAAAAGAGCACAGAGATGTGGTCGGGATGTGGGGGAACCACAGGCAACAGTGACTGAGACAGTTAAGAGAGGGGCTGTTATGAACTCATGCCTAAGAGGAGGGGGTGGGAGTGAGAGAGAGGGCCGGCATGAAAACAATGACCTTCAGTGGAACAGTACAGCCAGCTCAAGGCAGGCCACTGGTTCCACCATCTGTGAGAGGTGTGACTTTGGGCAAGTAACGTATCTGTACCTCAGTTTGCTTGTCTGCAAAGTGGGAATGATAATGGCTCCCACTTCATAGGATTGTTGTAGGCTTAAGTACAGACATGTCAAGTATTTAGAACACCTCAATCAGGATGGCCTATTATCATTATCCCAGTAATTGTACCTGTAGTATTTCTCTCTGCCTAAGGCTCCAAGCTGCCCTGGTTCTCATCCTAACTTTCAGATGAACCCTCTAAACTCCTGTCTGTTCTGTGAACTACCCAGTATTCCTTTAATAAGTTTATTTTTTGTTTGAGTCAGTCCAACTTGATTTCTGTTGCTTGCCACCAGAAAACCCTAACCCTAAGATGACATAGAAAGGATACAGGATAGAGTCACCTCTCCAGCAGACACCAGTGATAACACAGTCATGGCTTACTGCTGAATGCCAGCTGCCCTCTCTGTATTCCATCTAGACCCACAAGACTCGATCCTGGGGTTGGGTTTAGGCGTTCTTGTTCAGGGGGGCAGAGTATGAAACGGGGCGGGATCAAGCTTGCTCCTGGGTCCTGGGGTGGTTGTTAGAAGCCTAGGGACAGCGTATGGCCATGCCCACATCTCCCTGGCAGATGAGAGCAACCACAGAAGGCAAACCACCCTGGAGACACTCTGATGGAAGTAGGAGTGGAGGTCATGGCTCCTGCTCATCCCTTTCCCCATCCTCAGCCCCCCAGGACCTCCATCCTAGGCTTGGATCTTCTAGACCACTGGTTTCCCAGCCATTGTGCCCACAGCCCACTTAGGTCAAAGCAAAGTCCCCAGACCCTGCCCCACTGCCAGAAGGAAAGAGAAGGGGGGGTTACATCAATGCGCCCTGTGGGAGGGAGCACTTGGGGGAAGCCTCTGGGATACCTCTGCTAGGGAAAGAAGGCACAGATGATTCATGGCCAAACTGTAGCACCTACATGTTCTGAAGCCTGGTCGTTATTGGAAAATGATAGGCCCACACTCTGTTGGTGCAAATATGTATCCCTACATGCTGTGGGTTAACCAACAACCTGCCACAAGCTGAACTGATGAAGAGGGAACCAAACCAACAGCGATTCATAATTAAAATGTAAGAATAGCAGCGACTAAAAGCCAAGACCAACTCAAGGCAGCCCGAAGGTGCCCTGGTCCTGAAGGATCTGCCCAGACGTCTCGTCTGTGACATCTCTGCCTGTGGGAACATGTGGCCACACATTGCAGTGTTGCCAAGGGTCACACGACATTCCAACTTCTTAACCAGATGCTGAATCGAGTCTTTGGGACTCTCCTAATGTGCTAATTTTCTTTTATAAATACCCTATCTTGGTAGCGCTTGGTGACTCACTGAGCTCATTGGCAAGTGGCTGTCTGTGTATAGAATTGTACATCATTTGCTGAAGAAAGGCTCTTCCCTTGGAAAATCACTCTTTCTAGAGCCTCATGTCTTAAAAATACTGACCATAAGATGGGGGAAAAGAAACCCAGGCTCAAGACCCAGTAGCACACAGTGTGAGCTGCCCAGTCTCGCAGGAGATTACATGAGATGTTGGACCAGTTATAACAGGCTGGTTTAGCTTCCACAAACTGAGAACTTGCTCCAGTGGTTCATAAGAGCTTTGCCTCACACTGTGGTGGGATTTCGTAGGAGGTGCAGCTGATTCAGCAAAGCTGCAAGGTGTTTAAGCACTTGGCTATCTCTGTCTGTCTACTCGGCCTTCCTTGGCATGGCTTCCTTCTCAGCATGTTAGTGTGAGAAGCAAATGCTTAAGGAAGTGATTAGGGAACCGCCTTGGAGAGGTGAAGGGAAAGAGTGCAGTGTAAGGATGACCCTGAGGGAGGGAGGGAGGAGAACAGGGAGAAGGGGGAGTGCCGCATACTGCTGTGCTGCTCATCAGAAGGTTCAACAAGACTATCAGGGAGTCCTCCAGCCAAAGTTATTGAAGGCACCACCCACAGAGTAAACCCCATGTCTCCCTGGAACCCACCTGCCTTGGTATCCCTGCCATACTCATTCACAGGCTGGAAGAGGGATCCTGAGTACAAAGGTAGGGATGGATTTCAGGATGCGGCAGCTGTGGTCTTAGTCAGTTCCAGTTCCTGCAGTTGGAAGTCTGTAAGGAAGAGGCTCCACTAGGCTTTTTAACATGGCCGCTCGTCCTCACCCGAGGACCTTCCTCATGGCCTAGGTGGAGGGTGTGCCCACTGGGCCCTCTTGTGGAACTAATTCCCTGGGGGGGCCTTCAGTCTGTGGTGATATATCCGTTTCAATATGCCCACTTCCCTCAGCCTTCCTTCCTCAGATTCTCATCTGCCAGGGCAATGCAGGCATGTCCATACACTGTCCTTAGGCTTCTAATAACCACCCAGGAGCCAGGAGCATGTTTGCCCCCTGCCCTAGGGTCCTTGCTAGGATGTTCAGTTCCCATGCCCCAGGAAAGCACTCTCAAGCCAATACATTCTTATTGACCCGATTTTTTCCTCCAGTCCCAAACAAGAACCCTTGAACACAATCCCAGGAGTACTGTCAGGCTGCCATCTATACCACCACACACTGCTGATCTTTGCATTTTCTTAGGTGCCAAGTTCCTTTCCTTCCTTTTCAAGCTCAGTGGTGACACTGGGGTTTAACCCTAGCTATTGGCCCGGCAGCAGGGAGAGGAGGTGGGAGCAACTCCCCAGAGATGCACCTACTGCCTTGTTGGGGAGAGGGTTCTGTGGTGAATTCCAGCACAGAGGAAGTGCTAGCTTATTTTCCCCCTCATGTCAGAGTCTCACTTTGTCACCCAGGCAGGAGTGTAGTGGCATGTTCACGGCCACTGCAACCTCGACCTGCTGGACTTGGGCGATTCTTCTGCCTCAGCCTCCTGAGCTCAGATGATCCTTCCACCTCAGCCTCCCAAGTCTGTGGGACCAGAGGCATACACCACTGTACCTGGCTGA
>CAUYQG010272018.1:0-20568 GCA_963574415.1 Tarsius wallacei | reverse complement strand
ACAGGGCAGTCCTGTGCCACATGGGCTCACAGTTCCAGAACTGGGAAAGGGAGATCAGTCACTTTGTGTACCCCTCACAAGTTGTCCCCACGGCAGGTGGCACCAAGAGCCGGGGGACTGAAAGGACCCATGCTGAGCTCTGCCTGCACCCACCTGTCGGGTGCTATGAGGTGGCGGCTCCAGGTGACACTTGGGCTAGAGGTCTGAGAACAGTCTTAGTGTGATGCTTCAGGGCCTTTCTGGGTCTGGGCCTGGACCTGGAGCCCGAGCCCAGCAGTCTGCTTCCTGCCAGCCACAGCGCACACTCTGGTTTCTTTATCTAATAGGTCCCCATGGGGTGTCGGCTGCATTAACTGAACATCAGAGAACTAGGAAAGTTCACGAACACCAAGCAGTAATATCTAAAGCAGTTTAAAAAAAAAGCCAAAAGGAAGACCAAACACACCCACGTCACTGAGTGGAAACAAACCCACATGCCAGCAGCTGCTGGGAATGAGCCCAGGACTTTCAGGTGGCTCCTAAGGGTCAGCAGTGCCCGGGGCCCAGACCCATGGAACTGGATAGACCCCGATGCACAGCGACCCAGCACTCCCCAGCGCTTGCTGCAGCACCATCTGCAGCCTGAGTGACGGCAGGAGGGTGCTGGGAATGTGGGGCCATCCTGACTTGTAAACACATGGCTCGAGCTGCCCCAGGACCCACCAGCTCTGCTTGTGAGAAAGAACACAGAGGGTCTACTCAAGAAAACAGGGAAAGAAAATGAAAGGAATTTTGTCCATAAGTCTAGATAGGGCTTTAAAACCAATAGGGTAAAATACCAAAAAGAGGATTTTCCTCAAGGTCAGGCAGTAGAGGAACTCAGCCCTACATGGGTCCGGGCCATGTAATCCCACCATCGCTGTGAGAGTCGCTGTCATGGCCGTGACTCGTTTAGTTTTTACCAAATCTGCAGAGAACCATGTTCCAAACGCTCTGGACCCGCTGCTCCCCCGTCCTGCCCTACCCGTTGCCCTGGCGAGCTGCATACTTCTAAGAAATGGTCAACAGGACTGTGTAATTTAAAAACCACCTGGCAAGGGACCTGCTTTGACAGGTGTAAAAGAGCCCTGGGTTGTCCTCGCCACAGGTTGGCAGAGGACCTGGCAGGCAGAGGCCAGATCCCAGGCTGGCTCTCTATTTCTCAGAGCCAAGCTTAGAGCCTGACTCCTGGCCACTCTGGGGAAAACAACTCACTTCCTAGTTATCGCTAAAAAAGTCACAAGGGTGGACTGGGGCGCTGCCTCAGGCTGAATTCTTGCTGCTGTATCAGGATTGGCACAGAAGTTTCCCTGTTGTCTCGCCTCCCCGCTTGCTCCAAAACAGGCCAAGCCATGAATTGCTTTTCGTTTTACAAGAAGCCTGGTTTTAACACGTTATTCCTAATTTAATAAGCACAGTGCACATCTCCCTTCTCATTGAATGACTCCATGATCACTATATTGAACAAAAACCAAAGTAAAATGGGACAAACAAAACCGCCCAAGGACCTGGTGACGGCAGCCAGCTGGTGGTCCTGCAGGGTTGCTGTTGGGCTCAGCTGGGGCTTAACCAGCACCATGTTCCTAAGCACATCTAGGTTTGTCCTCACATCCATGTCCCTTCTGGCAACTTCTTGGTCAACCTGAACCTACCCTCTGCACAGCCCTGGGTGGGTGGCTGAGGAGGCTGGTTGCACTGGGGCCAAGAGTCAGCAGGCAGGCAGGGGAGTGGGCTCCAGGAGAACCTTCCGGCTCGCCTGAGCTGGAGAGCTACCACCGTGTGGCCTCCTCATCTTCATCTCTATTGGAAATCCAGATGCTCAGCAGTGGCCCCTAGGAAAGCCCTGCAGAAGCCAGGCCCTGCACAGCTGGGGAGCTCTCGGCCAGCACAGGCATACCCACAACGTCTGGAACACCAACAGGGAAGACTCATGTCCACTGGTCCACAAACGGATCCCGTCTTCTGACTGCTGGCCTCCCAGGCTGGCTGAAAAGCCAAGGGCATCACCAAGGCCTCTCTGGGAGGCAAGGGCACCTCTGGTCCAGTCAGTTCTTCCTCCAGGGCCCTAATGTATCTAGCACTGCCTGAATCATAGATGATGGGCAAAGGAAAATATGGTGGGTGGGGCCTCCAGCAGTGAGGAGGGCTAAGGGCCACCCGCTCCCAGGAATTGGGCACTTTTCAGTATGGACTCACAGTCCCTCTGTTACTAACCGGACTGGTCCTACCACTTGTAAATCTAAAGGTCCAAAAAGAGTTATGAAAAGGACAGTTGAGCTCAAAGGAATGTGGAGGATGACCCAGGGCAGGGGTGAGGGGAGACTGTGGCCCCATCCATCTAGCTCCCAGTCCTGGAAAGGCGCAGGAACCCACACATCCCCCACCCCATGGACAAGGAACACAGCCCCAAGGACAAGACCTCAGTCATGACTAGGAGACCTAGGCTAGAAACACTGTACAGAGAATGTGGTTTCAGTCTCAGAAGGGGATTGCCCATGCTTTCCACAACACATTCCCCCACAGGAGGATCTGCCACACGGCCAAGGAAACTCGGTAGACACACTTCAGCCAGCCATACTGACCCAACCATGGAACGGGCATTGATGCTGGTGGTGCCAGGAGGACGCAGCCCAGCCCCTTCCCTGACAAGTGAGATCTGAGCCTGCTTCGACCCTGAGGCTGACAGCACACAGTGCAAACTAGACCCTGCAGCCAACATGGCAACACAGCTCCAACCAGCAGCTGCCTCTGACCTCCACAAGCACGGGGAGGGGCCGGGTGGCACCCAGCAGCCACAGCTGCAGCCAACTACCCTCCCTGGACTGACCTGACTGTAAGCCCCGAGGCAGCTCCACCGTGCGGCCAAAGCGGCCACGCCACGGCACGTCCACAACACAGACATGGAACATAACCCCGCACATGCTATTAAAAAAGAAAAAAACAGAAGAAGACCGTAGCTATACTGCTTTAAATACTGCATGCTACGCACTTCGTGGGTCAAGGGTCGACGCTGGGCAGGCGTGGAAGAGGCGGGAGAGGCCCTGACGCAGCCACGGCGGGTGGGCGAGTGGCCTTCCCCCATCTCTGTGACTACAGTTCATGATGCTAAGGTTGGCGTGGCCAGGCGCTGTTCCTCCTCTGACCACAGCTTCTCCTGAACCTAGTTGAACCCATCGGTGTGGTAGCTGGGGTGGGAGTCAGCCGTAAGCTGGGTGGTCTCGGTGGCAGACGCCGGTTGTATGACGATTGGCGTGTCTGTGGCCTCTGAAAAGCAAGCACACACAGGGCATTGCTGAGGGCAGCAGCCTGGCATGTGCCTGTCGACACTTGTCCTGTCACGACGCTCGGGCAGCTGGCTAAGCTCCACAGGAGAGGCTGCTCGCCGACCTCCACCAGCATGGCCTCCTCAGTCGCCTTGGGTCACCGCCAGCCCTCACCCTCGCCCCCCCGCCTGCCTGCCGCCCCGCCACCGCTCATCCCTGGGATCTATGGCTACCGCAGGTCATGGTGGGGCCAGCTCTGCGCCTGCTTTACCTCCAGGGTCCACGTTCACACCTCAACAGTCCCAGCTGCCACCACAAACACTCGCGGCACAGTGTCAGTGCCCTCCTGTTTGACAAGACAGGTTGACACCGTTCAGGGCCTGGTCTGGCTCTGCCCCAAGCACACACACAGGCCCGGGGGCAAGCACTCACCCCGCTCGTCAGACTGCAGCTGGGCCTCCAGGTCCTCCGGGGACACATAGAACTCCGTTTCCTCGCCCTCAGGTGCCTTGGGCTTGCACTTCCCACAACAGCAGTTGAAGCAGCAGCACAGGCAGCAGCAGCAGTAGCAGCAGGTGAGGAGGCCGCAGAAGACAAACAGGGCCTGGGGGAAGAAGAATGCTGTGTCACATGCCCTCCCCACCAGAGGGCATGCTTCCCAAATGCCTACAGCATGAGCAAAGGGCATGGGTCATGCTGAGAGTATTGTTTTCCTGATGAGGAAGTATAAAGAGAGAACTTAAAAGGAGCCAAGTATAAAGAGAGAACTTAAAAGGAATCAATGGGAGACACAGAGAGAGAGCAGTTGCTCAAAGAAAAGTAATCGTAAAAGCCAAAAATGGGCTTCCTGCAGCTATGGGCTATGGGATAATTCATACCCTTTGGTCTTACATATGACAGACACCTGGAATAAATTGAAGAGATGAAGAATGTTAATAAAAAATGAAGGCTTAGTTCCAGCTACTTGGAAGGCTGAAGGATGGCCTGAGCCCAGCAGGTTGAGGCTGCGGTGGCCTTGAGTGTGCCACTGCACTCCAGCCTGGGCAACAAAGTGAGACTTCAACTTAAGAAAAAAATAAATAAGTAAATAATGAAGGCTTATTTCCTACCTCTAGCCTTTAAAGAACTTGGACCATTTATAAGGAAAACTGGGTTGATACAACTGGCTCAAGCTCTGTGCACTGCAGCTTGCTCCAGGCAGGCCACCAGGCCAGCAACAGGCCTTTGCCCACCACACAGGAAGAGGAGAAGGGCCGCCCTGTGCCCAGAAGCCACCCCTCAAGAGTGGAGTATCTGAACTCAGCACACAGGTGTTGCAGGTTCTGGTGTCCCAGCAGTCCCTCACCTTGGCCCACCAGCTGGACAGCACAAAGTAGGTGTTCACGTTCTCTTCCCCAAACTGCTCGGCCACGTAGAGCCCCAGCGAGCCGTACTTGTCGTATATGTTTCTCTTTGTGGCGTCTGTCAGGATGGCGTGGGCGTTGTTAATCTCCTTAAACTTATCTGCGGCTTCTGGGTTGTCAGGGTTCTTGTCAGGGTGGTATTTCAAGGCAAGTTTCCTGTAAACAAAAACCATGTCCTGGTTCTGGCCTGGCCTATTTCACAAGTGTCCTCTAGAGGGTCCAATGGGAGAAATATTTACCCATCACCAACTCTCTTCAACTCTGCCAAGTTCAGAAGATCAGGGTCAAAAGAAATCTCTGAGGTGTTGCAGGCAAGTTTCCTTACCCCGACCCACCCACGGGGGTGGGGTGGTCCAGGCACGCCTGACTTCAACAGTGAAAAGGTACAGACCCTACTGCCATACCTAGTGCCCCAGCCTGCTGACCACACATCTGCTAAATAAAATGGAAGGCACAGAAGGTGTAGCGACGGCATCTTAATATGTGTTTAATAAACTATGCAACACTAAGAACACAAAAGGACTATCTCAAGTGTCTAGATTAATGAAGATGCCTGTCTCTTATAGATTACTAAACGAAACTGTGCCTACAGGAGTGAAGACTCTGTCATCACTGTGTTAAAACAAGAACACCATTTGACCATGCAAAGCTCTGCCTACACCTGTAGGTCTCAACAGGCCTAGACCCTGATTCCCTGTGGACAGTTTGTAAGACCAACAAAGCACTATTTTGTTGTTGCCAAGAGAACATTAACATAACAGTTTTAAGTTATATATAAGGAGCATGCTACATGTACAAGGATGCAAGAGAACTGCCACCAGTTAAATACTGAGTGTGCCAGGAAAAATAATGTGCAATGGTATTTGGTAAAATATAAATTAAACTACACAAGGGCTTGTAGGTCTTTCTGGAGGGATGTGCGGCCCGGGCTTGGCCTCTTACCGATAGGACTTTTTAATGTCATCTGAGGTTGCATTCTTGTCCAGTCCAAGAACGTGGTACAGTGATTCCCCGGAGGTAGAGAGTGAGCGCTGTCTCTGGTCTGCCATGTTAGGCTAATCTACAAGAGAAGAGAAATAAAACATCAAAAAGTATAGAGGAAAATGCCAAGCGCAGAGCTGATGGACTTTATTCCATAAAATGATTCAAGGCAAAACAAAACAAAACACTGTTTTATGGGATTTATCATGTGTGCAGCATAAAGGAGTGGGGGAAGTCCCACATGGGACAGTTTCTACACTTGTCCAGGAAGTATTACAATACTGCTACCCTAAGCAGACCCTAAGAAATTAAAGATGTGTATTGCAATCCCTACAGCAACTTTACATAAAAATGTAACAGAGGGATAGCTAAAGAGAAGAAAAATAAAACTCTTAAAAATATTCAAGTTGCCAAGCGCAGTGGCTCACGCCTGTAATCCCAGCACTTTGGGAGGTTTAGGCTAGAGGATTACCTAGTCCAGAAGTTCGAGACCAGCCTGAGCAATTTGGTGAGACCTCAAAATTAGCCGGACGTGGTAGAGTGCACCTGTAGTTCCAGCTACTTGGAAGGCTGAGGCAGAAGGATTGCCTGAGCCCAATAGGTCGAGGCTGTGGTGGCCATGAACGTACCATTGCACTCCAGCCTTGGTGACAGATTGAGACTCCTACTCAGAGAAAAAAAAATTTTAAGTAAGGCTGGGCACAGTGGCTCATGCCTATAATTCTAGCACTTTGGGAGGCCGAGATAAAAGAAATGCCTGAGCCCAGGGGTTCGAGACCAGTCTGGACAACTTGGCAAGACCTCATCTCTACAATAAATCAAAAAATTAGCTGGCTGTGGTGGTGCATGCCTATAGTTCCAGCTACTTGTAAGGCTGAGACAGAAGGATAACCTGAACTCAGCAGGTCAAGGCTGTGGAGGCCATGGGCATGCCACTGCATTCCAGCCTGGGTGACAGAGTGAGACTCCAACTCAAAAAAAAAAAAAAAAAAAAAAAACTCAAGTAATACAAAAGAACACAAGGAACAAATAGAAAATAAATTGGTAGATCTAAATCTAAACACAGCAATAATCAAATTCAGTGTTAGTGGACTAAAAACTCCAATTAAAGATAGGGACTGTCAGGATAGATAAAAACACAAGACTCAACTATATTTTTAATACTCCTCTCAGAAACCCACAGAATAGACTCCTCCCCCCAAAAAATCAGGAAGAATATGATCTGATGATCTGAATAACACTATCAACTACTATGACCTAAGTGATATTCCCAGAACAACCAACATCTACAGAATACATTCTTTTTTTTTTTTTTTTAAGAAAGCTCACACAGTGGGAGGGGACCCAAAGGGGTTGCCCCTGGACATTCTTTTTATGTGAACATTGTACACTGACCAAGTATACCACATGTTGAGCCACAAAGCAGGTCTCAATTATGTTTTTTTTTTTAAGTTGGAGTTTCACTGTCACCCAGGTTGGAGTGCAGTGGCATGCTCATGGCCACCATAGCCTCAACCTGCTGGGCTCAGGCAATCCTTCTGCCTCAGTCTTCCAAGTAGCTGGAACCACAGGTGTGCACCACCACGCTTGGCTAACTTATTTATTTATTTATTTTTTTGAGTTGGAGTCTCACTCTGTCGCCCAGGCTGGAGTGCAGTGGCACGCTCACGGCGACCCCAGTGTTGACTTGCTGGGCTCCGACAATCCTTCTGCCTCAGCCTTCCAAATAGCCAGTACTACAGGCACGTGCTACTACACCCGGCTAATTTTTTAAATAATTTATTGTAGAGATGAGGTCTGGCCAAGTCACCCGGGCTAGTCTTGAACCCCTGGGCTCAGGCAATCCACTCGTGCTACCATGCCCGGCTAATTTTTTTTTATTTATTGTAGAGACAAAGTCTCACCAGGTTGCCCAGGCTGGTTTTGAACCCCTGAGCTCAGGCAATCCTCTCGCCTTGGCCTCCCAAAGTGCCGGGATTACAGATTTGAGGCACTGCGCCTGGCCTGGCTGATATTTTTTTTATGTATATCTCAGTATATATTCCATCTCTTTACTTGCTTTTATATCCTGCCTCAGCCTCCGAAAGTGCTGGGATTACAGGCTTGAGCCACTGTGCCTAGCCAAATTTTAATGAACTGAAATCATACACAATATGTTTCTTGTCCTTAACAGGATTAAGTTAGAAACCCAGGAGCAAGATATATCAGAAAACCTCTAGTACCTGATGCTTAGCCACACACTTCTAGGTAACATATAGCTCAAAGGGGAAATCAGAAAATATTCTGACTAATAAAATACAACACACATGGCCGGGCTCGGTGGCTCAGCCTATAATCCTGCACTTTGGGAGGCCAAGGTGAGTGAATTGCCTGAGCCCGTGGGTTCATGACCCGCATGGGCAGCTTGGCAAGACCTCATCTCTACAATAAATCAAAGTAGTGTAGTTCCAGCTACTTGGAAGGCTGAGGCGGAAGGATTGCCGGAGCCCAGCAGGTTGAGGCTGCGGTGGCCGGGAGCAGCCACTGCACTCCAGTCTGGGCGACAGAGACCAACTCAAATATATATATATAAAACACATTATGGTTAATTGTACGTGCCACCCTGACTATGCCATGGGGTACCCAGATTAAACATTATTTTGGGGTGTCCGTGAGGATGTTTCTGGATAGGATGAGCATGTGAATAGGTAGACTAAGGAGCAGGACCTCCCCAGTGTAGGTGAGTATCAACCAATCCATAGGAACTGTGAGAACAACAAGGTGGAAGGAGGAAGAATCTGCCCACTTTTTCCTTCCTGTCTACCAGACTGAGCTAGGACATGGTCTCCTGCGGCCCTGGGACTGGGATCTTGCACCACTGGTTTCCCCATTCTCAGGCCTTGTACTCAGACCAGAATCATCCACTGGGTTTCCTCAGTCTCCATAATCACATGAGCCAGTTCCTCATGATAAATCTCCTTTCAGACAGATGGGCAAGCAGATACAGATAGACAGGTAGATACTGATTCTGTTACTCTGGAGAACACTGACTGGGACAACACATGAGTGAAGACCTACAATTCTGTCTTCCTCCTCATGAAGCCACCGAGAGGCAGGATAAGCCCAAAAGAAACGGAAGGAAGGAAATAATAACGAGCAGAAATCAACAAAACAAACTGTAGCGAAAGTTAACAAAGCCAAAAGTTGGTTTTTTGAAAACAACAAAAACAATGATAAACTATTAGCCAGACTGACCAAGGAAAAAAAGAGTAAAACAGTAACACAAGGAGAGTTCATAACTACAGAGCTTAGAGACAAGAAAAAGATAATGAAATATTATAAACAATTTCATGCCAAGAAATTAGAAAAATTAGATGACACTGGCTGCAGTGGCTCATGTCTGTAATCCCAGCACTTTGGGAAGCCGAGGCGAGAGGCTCCCTTGAGCCCAAGAGTTCGAGACCAGCCTATGAAATATAGTGAGACCTCATCTCTACAAAAAATTTTTTTAAAAGATTAGCTCGGCATAGAGGCAAAAACCTGTAGTCCCTCAGCTACTCGGGAGGCTAAGGCAGGAGGATGGCCTGAGCCCAGGAGGTCAAGACTATGGTGAACTGTGATCATGGCACTGCACTCCAGCCTGGGCAACAGAGATCCTGACTCTAAATACATACATATCTACTTACCTACCTCTCAGTAAACTGGACATCAAAGGAAAGCTCTTCAGCCTGATAAAGGACATCTACAAAAAAGCCTACAGGTAACATCATGCTTAGTGGTAAATTATTGAAGAACTTTCTGTCTCTCTTTTTTGAGTTGGAGTCTCACTCCATCACCCAGGCTGGAGTGCAGTGGCACACTCACGTCCACCCCAGTGTCGACCTGCTGGGCTCCAACAATCCTTCTGCCTCAGCCTTCCAAGTAGCTGGAACTACAGGCATGCATTACCACGCCCAGGTAATTTTTTATTTATTGCAGAGACAAGGTCTCGCCAAGTTGCCCAGGCTGGTCTCAAACCCCTGAGCTGAGGCAATCCTCTCGCCTTGGCCTCCCAAAGTGCTGGGATTACAGGCTTGAATCATCACGCTTGGCCTGGCTGATATTTTTTTGCATATATCTCAGTATATGTTCCATCTCTTTATTTGCTTTTTCATGCAATTTGAGTGGAAAACTTCAAGGAAACATACATTTGCGAAAAGTCTGCACTGGCATAAGTTTGTCCTGTATAATCACCAGCAATCTTTTTTTTTTTTTTTTTTTGAGTTGGAGTCTCACTCCTTCGCCCAGGCTGGAGTGCGATGGCATGCACGCTCACGGCCACCAGTGATCCTTCCACCTCAGCCTTTTAAGTAGCCGGAACTACAGACACATGCTACTATGTCCGGCTACACCAGCAAGCTCGGGATGTTCCCTGAGAGGGGACATCCAAGTGCCAAGGGTTAACATGTAAAGGGACATGGTGGCTGAGACCTATAATCCCAGCACTTTGGGAGGCCAAGGAGGCAGATTGCTTGAGCCCTCGCTCTACAACAAAATTTAAAAATAGGTAGGTGTGCTGGCACACATCTACAGATAGCCCCAGCTACTCAGGGGGCTGAAGCTGAAGGGATCACCTGAGCCCCAGGAGGTCAAGGCTGCAGTGAGCTATGATCGTGCCACTGCACTCCAGTCTGGGTGACAAAGTGAAACCCCGACTCAAATATAAAAACAAAAATTAATATTCTAATTAAAAACAAATCATTGGCCAGGCTCAGTGGCTCAGCCTGTAATTCCAGCATTTTGGGAGGCCGTGGGTTCTTTTGGGAGGCCCGGGCAACTTGGTAAGACCTCATCTCTACAATAAATCAAAAATTAGCTGGGCATGGTAGTGCACACCTATATTTCTGGCTGCTTGGAAGGCTGAGGTGGAAGGATCACTGGAGCCCAGCAGGTCGAGGCTACGGTGGCCAGGAGCGTGCCAATGCACTCCAGTCTGGGCAACAGAGACTCCAACTCAAAAAAAAAAAAAAAAAAAAAATCATTAGGGCAGGGTGCAGTGGCTCATGCCTACAATCCTAGCACTTTGGGAGGTCGAGGTGAGAGGACTGCCTGAGCCCACGGGTTCGATACAAGCCTGGGCAACTTGGCAAGACCTCATCTACACAATAAATCAAAAAATTATCCAGGCATGGTGGTGCGTGTCTGTAGTTCCAGCTACTTGGAAGGCTGAGGCAGAAGGATTGCCTGAGCCCAGCAGGTCGAGGCTGCGATGGCTATGCGCATGCCACTGCACTTCAGCCTGGGCAACAGAGTGAGACACGAACTTAATACAAACAAACAAAACAAAAAAACAAAACAAAACATTGTATGGCAATATGCATTTTTAAAAGTTTTAAGTTCACTTGGAACACAGTCTTATGACTAAAAGCTCCAAACGGAAGTATCTGACCTCATTCTTAGCATATGTGATATTGGGAAATACACAGGGAGGCCACTGGTGAAGAGAATGATTATGAAAGGCCAAACAAGAGAAAATAGTTAAGCGAGGGAGAAATGAGAAAGTTTGATGGGTTTTATTTTATTTTTATTTTTTTTGAGTCGAAGTCTCACTCTGTCACCCAGGCTGGAGCTCAGTGGCATGCTCTCAGCCACCACAGCCTTGACCTGCTGGGCTCAGGTGATCCTTCTGCTTCAGCCTTCCAAGTAGCCGGAACCACAGGTGTGCGCCACTATGTCCAGCTAATTTGCCAGACCCTTCTGGATGAGAGCCCTGTTGAAGGCCAGCCCCCTCCCCACCATCCCACAGTGCTCTGGGGTCTGACCAGCAGGACAACTTACTCCCTGGCAGAGTGCTGGGTCCCACCTCAGCATCTGACCACCCCTGTCAGCTGCAGAGCTCTAGCTTAGCTTGCAGTACCCTGTGGAGACATCACTGCTGCCCTGGGAATCCTTTCCAGGCCACACAGGTGAGTCCATTCTATTCTCTGGAGCTGTCCTGGCCTTGAGCACATGTCTGTTTCTGCCTGTCATAGCTCAGCATTTATTTGTAGAAAAAACAAGTTACAAAGCATCTACCATGTGCCATGCTCTGTTCTCAGAGTCAGGAACACAGCAGTAACAAAATAAACAAAAGGCAAAAGTCCCTGCCTGCACAGGCCTGCAGTCTAGCACCACGTCTATGCTTCTCAGAAGACACAAAGATCTCCAGAGGAAAAACCCACATGTTCTCATTCCTGTACTTCCAGGTACAATCCCAGCACGCAGCGAATATTTTACGAAGAGCTGCTGCTCCAGCCAGCCTACTGGTGAGGAAAAACCATGCACCAACTTTGGGAGAATAGATCTGAAAACACGGTAGAAGTCTATTTTTGTTCTGTCTTAAATATTTTACTATGTAATATGTGAAATACAGAAAGGAACACATGGAGCATATAAGTTATGATGCATAGTAATAAATACCATGATCCCGCCCCCAATTTAAAAACTGGAAAACTATCAATCACCAGCTGGTTTCCCCTGTATATACAACCTTGAATTTAATGTTCGTTATTCTCTTGCTTTAAAAAAATTACCTTGTGGCCAGGCATGGTGGCTTATGCCTGTAATCCCAGCACTCTGGGAGGTGGAGGCAAGAGGACTGCCTGAACTCAGAGGTTCGAAACCAGTCTGGGAGGCAACTTGGTGAGACATCATCTCTACAAATAAATAAAAAAATTAGCCAGGCACAGTGGTGTGTGCCATGAGACTCTGACAAAACAAAACAAAAAACCCCAAAAAACAAACCAAAAAAATCACCCTGTATGTTTATCCCTAAACACTATTTAAATTTTTGAGCTTAAAAAAAAATGGCCTAGCACTGTATTTAGTCTTCTGTAATCTGTTTTTAGGTAAGGTCTTGCTATGTGTTGCCCAGGTTGGTCTCAAACTCCTGGGCTCCAGCGATTCTCCTGCCTCTGCCTTCTGAGTAGCTGAGACAAGCAAGTGCCACCATGCCTGGCTTGATTCTCTTTTGAAACACAGTATGTTTCTAAGATTCATGCATGTTGTGGGGTATAGCTATAATCCATTCATTTCCAGTTGTGGTCACTTTCCATTTCATGACTAGACCACAAATAATCAATTCATTCCCCCCAATCCCCGCCCCAAACGCAGGGTGTCACTCCGTCACCCAGGCTGGAGTGCAGTGGCACAATCACAGTTCACTGCAGCCTTGAACTCCTGGGTTCAAGTGTCCTTCTGCCTCAGCCTCCCAAGTAGTTGGAACTACAGATGTGCCACCAAGATCAGCTAATTTTTTTTTTTTTTTTTTTGCTTTGTTGCCCAAGCTGGGCAATCCATTCTTTTATGGAAGAACATCTGGGTTGTTCCCAGCTTTTGTGATTACAAAGTTGCCTCAGCAACATTCCTGAGTAGCTGGCACAGTGGGTGGTGAGAGGGAGGAGGTACAAGGCTTGGGAACACACACATCACAGCAGCAGTGTGCAACCATTCATTACAGAAACAAGTCAATGAAGCACAGGAGGAAACACTCAACATCTCTGTTCATTAGGAAATGTAAATTATACCACCAAGAGCTGCTACTATACACCTATATAGAACTGCTGTAAAAAAACAACCTGACAACACCAAGTGCTAGTGAGAGTGAACAACTAGAACTAGACCCTACACATTGCTGTTAGGAATGCAAAATGATTCAGCCACTCTGGAAAAGAGCTTGGAAGTTTCTCATAAAGTTAAAAATAGACTTAAGACATGGCCCAGCAACTCCATGTATCCCCCCCAAGATAAATGAAAAGTAAAGTTCACACAAAAAACCTGTACGTGAATTTTTATAATCATCAAAATCCAGAAACATTACAAATGTCTTTTGACTAGACAATGGATAACAAACTATGGAGGACCCATACAATGAAATACTACACAGCAAGCTGGGAGCGGGGACTCATGCCTGTAATCACAGTACCTTGGGAGGCGGAGGCAAGAGGATTGCCTGAGACCACGGGTTCAAGACCAGCCTGGGCAACTTGGTAAGACCTCATCTCTACAATAAATCACAAAAAAATAACGAGCTGGGCATGGTGGCTTGCCTCTGTAGTTCCAGCTACTAGAAAGGCTGAGGTGGAAGGATCGCCTAAGCTCAGCAGGTAGAGGATGTGGTGGCCGTGAATGTGCCACTGCCCTCCAGCCTGGGCAACAAAAGTGAGACTCCAATTAAAACAAACAAACAAACAACAATGGTGGGCTCCGGGGCTCATGCCTACAATCCCAGAACTTTGGGAGGAAGAGGCAAGAGAACTGCCTGAGCCCCAGGGTTCAAGATCAGCCCAGGCAACTTGGCAAGATCACATCTCCACAATAAACCAAAAAAAGTTAGTCAGGTGTGGCAGTGAACGCTGTAGTTCCAGCTACTTGAAATGGTGAGATTGAAGGACTGCCTGAGCTCAGCAGGTTGAAGCTGTGGTAGCCGTGAGCATGCCACTGAACTCTAGCCTGGGTGACAGAGTGACGCTCCAACTCAAAAACAAACAAAAACCAAAACAAATAAAAACAACAACAAAAAACCCTCAGCATACTGTACATTTTTTTAAAAGTCAAAATTTATGTTCACTTGAAAAATAACAGAGAGCTGGGCTCGATGGCTCAGTCTGTAATCCCATGCTTTGGGAGGCTGAGGTGAGTGGACTGCCTGAGCCCGCGGTTTCAAGATCCGCCCGGGCAACTTGGCGAGACCACATCTCTACAATAAATCAAAAAATCAGCCAGGGGTGGTAGTGCGCACCTGTAGTTCCAGCTACTTGGAAGGCAGAGGCGGGAAGGATCGCCAGAGCCCAGCAGGTGGAGGCTGAGGTGGCCAGGAGCGGCCATTGCACTCCAGTCTGGGTGACAGAGTGAGACTCCAACTCAAAAAAAAAAAAAGAAAAAAAGAAAGAAAAATCTGGACCTGTACTTTATATGTCTGTGATTCCCTTTCTAGTCATTTCTGTGGTAGTTTACAGAAGTATCACTGGTCTGTGACAGATTGGAAATTGAAAAAAATAAAATCGGTCCTTCACCACAGCTTGGAAGAACTGTTTTGGGTGTGAACTACAAGTGGAACTTCGGGGCACAGGAACAGGCTCCGCTTGATGAGGTATGCCAACTGCACCAGCCAGCACTTCCACCAGCATCTAGGATACCCAGTCACTTCCTGCAGCCTCAGCCAAGGATGGTGCCACCAGGTTCCCAACTTCATCTGGCCCAAGTCCTCAGTCCCATATGGATGAGGGTGAGCGTTCAAGGCCATTCTGTTTGTGATGCCCAACAGACATATCCTGGTCACCAATACCTTCTAGGTTATAAATGTTACAAAAAGTTGCTTCTAGTTCCCAGTTCTTTTACTTATGATATCTTTTGATGAACATAAACCTTTTTCTTCAGCTGTGGTAAAAAACACATAACATCAAATTTTTTTTTTTGAGTCGGAGTCTCACTCGGTCACCCAGGCTGGAGGGCAGTGGCAAGCTCCCAGCCACTGCAGTCTCGGCCTGCTGGGCTCAGGCGATCCTTCCGCCTCAGCCTTGGATCCAAGTAGCTGGAACTACAGGCACACACCATCACACCCGGCTAATTTTTTGATTTATTGCAGAGATGAGGTCTCGCCAAGTTGCCCAGGTTAGTCTCAAACCCTTGGGCTCAGGCAATCCTTTCACCTCGGTCTCCCAAAGTGCTGGGATTATAGGTGTGAGCCACGGTGCCCAGCCCACTTCAACCATTTAAGTGTATAGCACAGCAGTGTTCCATACATGCACAACAGCTCTCCTACAAATTCATAGCTTTTATGTCTCAATCTATTTTTCCCCTTTTTTTGTTCTTGAAAACCTTGCTGATGCTAAGGTCAGAGGTGTACTCTGCTATATCACTCTCTCGTCATCTGCAGGGAATTGGCTCCATCAGGAGCTGATCTGGGCTGAGCAGGAGACACAGAGCAGCTTCCATCTGAGAACTGCTGGTGTCCCAAGTCACAGAACCGCTGTCCCTGGGACCTGTAGGTGCCTCTGGCCTCTGCAAACTTCCGCATGTGAGGTCTGTTTGGGGGTTCTCTATTTTGTTCCATTTCCAGTATCCTTTATTCAAAAACCTGAAATCATCTGGGGCTATTTCCAAAATTTTTACAAAAGCTACAAATTCGTTGGCATTTCTGCATAAATGATTAGATAATACTACTTAAAGCAATCATGTTTCATACAAGCATTCCATTATGAAGACAAGGAGGGCTTTAAGAGTAGTGCGAAGCTGGGCGAGGTGGCTCAAGCCTGTAATCCCAGCACTTTGGGAGGCTGAGATGAGAGGATTGCCTGAGCCCAGGGGTTTGAGACCAGCCTGGGCAACTTGGCGAGGCCTCGCCGGAAGGATTGGCTGAGCCCAGCAGGTCAAGGCTGCAGCGGCCGTGAGCAAGCCACTGCACGCTAGCCTGGGTGACAGAATGAGACTTCAACTCAAAAAAAAAACAGGCCGGGCTCAGTGGCTCAGCCTCTAATTCCAGCACTTTGGGAGGCTGAGGCAAGTGGATTGCCTGAGCCCATGGGTTCGAGACTAGCTGGGGCAACTTGGTGAGACTTGGTCTCTACAAAAAACAAAAAAAATTAGCCAGGCATGCTAGCGCATGCCTGTAGTTCTGGCTACATATGGAAGGCTGAGGTGGATCACTGGAGCCTAGCAGGTTGACACTGGGGTGGCCTTAAGTGTGCCACTGCCCTCCAGCCTGGGTGACTCAAAAACAAACAAACAAAAAGAGTAGTGTAAAGGTAAACGACATGAGTCATGACACCGCCCCAGTTCCCTGAGTTCCCCGGCTACAAGGACTGAAGTCTGGGAGGCTCAGTAGGAGGCAAGAAGCAGGTGTCAGGGCTATTCCAAGGTGCTTGGCCAATGGAGTGGAGAGTGCCAAGGGCTGCATGTTACTGCACTGTTGCTCTGTCCAGTCTCCCTGCCTTCTGCAGGCCACCCTGAGATGGTGGCTGGACAGGCGGCTTGAGAGGCACAGCCCGGCTAAGGGCAGGAGAATGAAGAGTGCCCAGAGAAGGCCCAGGCCACCAAGGTGACACATCCTATGATGGACAGTCTGAAGACTGTTAGGAACCTTGTGGGAAAGTGAACAACTTCAGAAAGGACAGAAATAACCATTAGAGGAGGGAAGGGAAGGAAGAAACACCAATGCCCTAAGCATACAGGACAACAGGTGACGTGTATATTGATGGAGCACAATAAAGCTGTGCCATATAGGAACACAAAGAAACAAGCATGGAGCAACCAAGAGGGACGGGGATGGGAAGGACACAGGAAACAGGCACGACAGTACGCGGTGTCGAGGGGCCACCTGGAGACACCTCTAGGAAAGAAGGTGCAGATGGGGAGACAGGACACATAAACTAGACGCCTGTGGCCCACTCTGCGGAAGAAAATCTTTGCTAAAAATGAAAATACTAAAATGAAAAACAAGAGGCCTTACTTCTAACCTTCTGGAGACTCTTTATTTAAAATCCGTGGTGAATCATGTAAAAACAACTGCTAACGGATATTCCAACAGGTGGTTAGGCAAGAGAAGGGTCAACGATCAGAGTGTTCTGGGGACGGGGCTCAACACACAGTGGAAAGGCGAAAAGCCCAGCACTTTGAATGTATCCTCTGAATTCCCTATCTATTCCAAAAGGAAAAAAATTAAAAGGCTGTGGGATGGAAGGAACTGGCCACCAGTTAACTCCATGAATACATGCAAGAAATGGCAAGCAAGAGTCAACAGAAGTGGAAAGCTGGAGAAGTGGCAGGGAGTGTCACTCTCACCTCTACTCCTAATGAAGAATGAATTTCCAGTGGGAAGAATTCTAAAGCCCTGGAAACATAGAAAGATATCAAGCTTCCTCCCTAAGAATAAAAGACAACAATGATGCTGAACCTTAAAGAGAGAGAGTAGTAAGGGCAAAACCGCTCACTTCTTTAAGGCTGACCCCCACCAATCAATCATCCAAGCACAAGAGGAAATGGATATAAACTTGAGCTGAGGAATGAGCCTGGTGAGCAGCCAGAGAGTAAGTGGGAACAGCAACTGACTGAACCAGCCAGCACTTTCCCGCCATAATAAGCACTGTGCCCAGTCACAGAGTACATGCAAGATAACTAAGAAAACTAACATTCTGCCCTCATGATTCAAAAATTAACAGAAGGAAACAGGACTGACCACTGCTTGCTGCAGGCAGACACCTGAGAAAGAATCACATTGCCTCAATCCAGAGCCAACCCTTGCCTGGAACTTCAGTTTCCCAAACTATGAAACCATTCCGGTGGTATAGTTAACTACAGAGAAACAAAACAAGTCTCAGCACCCTGGAGCCCTTCTGATTTTTTGTTGTTGTTGTTGCCCAGGGGCACGCTCATGACCACTGCAGCCTCGACCTGCTGGGCTCAGGCGATCCTTCCACCTCAGCTTTCCAAGTAGATGGGACTACAGGCGTGTGCCCCCATGCCCAGCTGATTTTTTTTATTTATTGTAGAGATGAGGTCTCGCCAAGTTGCCTAGGTTGGTCTCGAACCCCTGGACTCAGGCAATCTTCTCATTCCACCTCCTAAAATGTTGGGATTACAGGCATGAGCCACCACTTCTCATTCATAAACTGAGGTCCTAGGAGAGCATTCAGTGAACATGTGTTTAATTAATTTTGTCAGTGTTGATTTCAGTTCAGAAACCTAATAGGGTTTTTTTTTTTCAGTAAAGGACGATTAGAATTCAATAATTCAAAAGGAAAAAGAAGTCAGAAGTTAAGCAAAATGTAGATATGTGCCTAAATACAAGAAGAGTAAAAAATAATCTAACAAACCTATTACTCAGAGTGGAGGTCATCAACAAACCAATTTGTAAGGAGCCACCACAATGCTCCTGTCCTCCTACAGATGCTCGACTCATCCTCCTGAGCACCCAAATGCCTGACCTCACCCTCCCAGTCCTGTGCCCACATCACCTTGGGTGGTACAAACAGTAGAGAAATGATCTGGTGACACCAATGAGGTCACGGAGGATGACACCTGGGCAGCCACTGCTCAATCCAGCTCTGAACCTCTCCATACAAAGAGCACCTAGAACAAGCAAGAACCCGTAGAAGCAGAATGGGACTGACAAACATGAGCGTCACTTCCTTTGTTACAGCACTGGCAATAACATCACTCCTCTATGCACAGCGCTAGAGAAAAAGGTTCCAGGGCAGAACTATTACTATAACCAAAATATTCCAGAAAACCTAACAATGTCCCAAATGTTAACATGAAACCAGAGAGTGAAAGACAAAGTATTCTTCATAAAAGTAATAAGCATTAGGGGGTGCTGGTGTTTGGTGTTCTAATCTCACAATACCTGAACTGTCAGGATGCTAAGGTGGCAGTGGGTACTTCTCAACCCAGCAAGGATCTGCTGCCCCTCACAAGCTGTCGTCTGTGGACTCCATCTGAGGATCACCAGCCCCATGAGAGAACCTGGAGATACTTTGTACCATGGCAGAAAAAGCATAAAACAACCAGCAATTAAGTAAGTAGAAACCTGCTCTCATAGGAAAGAATTTTCTCTTCTCTTCCCTTCCTTTCTTTTTGAGATAGGGTCTTGCTCTGTCGCCCAGGATAGAGTACAGTGATGCAATCGTAGCTCACCACAGCCTCAAATTCCTGGGCTCAAGCAATCCTCCTGCCCCAACCCACCAAGTAGCTGGCCCTGCCAGTGTGTACCACCAGGTCCAACTAAAATTTTCTTAAGCCGGGCTTGGTGGCTCAGCCTGTAATCCTAGCGCTTTGGGAGGCTGAGGTGAGTGGACTGCCTGAGCCTGCGGGTTCGAGACCTGCCTGGCCAACTTGGCGAGACCTCATCTCCACAATAAATAAAAAATTAGCTGAGCGTGGTAGCGCGCGCCTGTAGTTCCAGCTACTTGGAAGGCTGAGGTGGAAGGATCGCCGGAGCCCAGCAGATCGAGGCTGCAGTGGCTGGAAGCGGCCACTGCACTCCAGTCTGGGCGACAGAGTGAGACTCCAACTCAATAAAATAAAATAAAATAAAATTTTCTTAATCACAACTTTCAGATATTCAACTTCAAACAACACATACATTCAAAAACAAACTTATGATCTCAATCCTACTGGCAATATATTTATTGAGTGGTAACCTCTGTCCTGTTCATTTTGTGATGTTAACTATCACATGACCCACCCACCCTGGTCGCGCAGCTCCATCCCCATTCTAGAGTGGACTGCATGCTGGAGCAAAACAGATTCCAGAGCAGAAGTTTAAGACACAGTGGATAAACCAGAGTTCATAAAATGCTATAGACCTATCAAGTGTTTCCTGCATTCCAATGGGAACACATTCTGAAACAGAATTCATGGAAATGGCACCAGCTTCCCCGAACTGCCTCCCTGTCTGAAGACTACTCTCTGAGAAGTCCACCTGGAGATGGCTGCCTCCCACTTGTGGGCTGCCTTTGATAAAGTAGACCAACGGGGCTTCAGAGTGACTGCCTCCCTGCAACCATGACTAGCATCAAATGAGTCCATCGAATCTAGTAGCAGCCATGTATAAGGCTCCTCAGGTAAGCTATGACAAGCCAACTGTAAAACACGCCAAATTTCAGAGGCAGTGTTAAAACACATGCACACATCTCAAAATGGAGACCGCACAAATGGACAGAACTTGTGATAATTGCTGTGATTTTAACCCACACGGCAGCTGCAACTTAGGGAGTGTCATCACGTGCCTGCACCCCACTGAACACTCCTAGGAAGCTGATGAGATAGGCCTGGTCAGTAGGTGAGAAGGCAGCTCTAGGGTCCCCTGCTGGGGCTAGAACCTGGTTTTGCCATTCACAGGGCCTCGGTGACCCGGTAAGTTACTGAACATCTCCACATCTCAATCTCCTGTCAAATGTGGATTAAAA
>CAUYQG010272014.1:0-22598 GCA_963574415.1 Tarsius wallacei | reverse complement strand
GGCTGATTTTTTGATTTATTGTAGAGATGAGGTCTCGCCAAGTTGCCCAGGTGGGTCTCGAACCCGTGGGCTCAGGCAATCTACTCACCTCAGCCTCCCAAAGCGCGGGATTACAGGCTGAGCCACTGAACCCGGCTGAGTATTACAATTTTAACAAAGTTTTTTTCTTTCTTAAAATGCACCTACATTTTTCTGGCACCCTCTGTATATCTATATATCTATATATGTATGTAATCTTGTCTATATCCATATCTCTCTATATATTTGTATCTATGTACATCTCTATATTTGTATATCTATATAATCTTTATCTACATCCATGTCTATATCATCTATATCTGTGTATCTATTTACTATATATATATATATATATACACACTATCTATATGTATCTACCCATATAGATATCTATGTATTATCCATAAATATATCTATATATCAATATCTATCTATATATCTATATCTGTATCCATTGTATCTATATCCATATCTGCCTATATCTGTATATCTTTATCTATATATCTTTTTCTCTTCCTATTTATATATCTCTATATCTATGTATCATCTTATATCTATATATCCGTATCTATATACCTTATCTGTATCTATATCTATCTGTATCTATCTATCATCTATATCTGTATAGCTATGCCTAATCTCTATCTCTATATATCTGTCTCTACCTCTACTTCTGTCTCTGTCTCTGTCTCTATCTCTATGTCTCTATCACATATCTACATGCTGTCTCTTAGGGAGGAAACTCCTCATGCCTGTGGCCTGTTGGAAGAAGGAGAGAAAAGAAGAGCTTGGATGGAAAGCCCCGTGGCTGTGGCTATTTTCCACTGTCATGGTTTCTAGGCAGAGCATCTAGTGTCGGCCCAGGGAGCTCCCCTCCCCCACTGGCTCCTCTGCCTGCCCCCCTATTTCTGCTCATGGGCTCTTTAAGGGAAAAGCACAGTGTCTGTTGGCACCATCCTGCCCTCATGCCCAGGGTTCCTGAGTTTCCATGTCTTGGTTGTGCTGTCTCTGTGTGTTGTCCCTGCAACCGCCCCTTGTTGGCATTGTCACCACCATCTACTGCCGGGTTAGCCATTCAGATACACATCTCCTTAATCATGTTCCTGCAGCATTTCCCATGGTGATCAGGGAGGGAACACATTGTTCTAGAAAGGCTAAGAATTTAGTTCCTTGCTAGCCCCTGTGGTGGGTCCTTGTTCGGGAACATGTGCACCCTGCCAGGGCCTCAGTGTCCCCTCTCACCCGTGTAGTGGGTTAGAGGCAGAGGGTGCTCTGCCCAGGCTCGGCACCACCAGGCTACTTCCTTGGCCTCCATCCCTGGACCTCCATCCTTGGGGACACAGGCACTCTGTATTGGCACACCCGTGCCCTCACACCAACCCCGACTAGCACCTGAAGAACTTCTGTTAGCACCAAGTTCCGTCTTTTTTAGAAGCCCTTTCATGGTCATTCATGGGCTCTTTTCTTCAAGCCAGTGGCCAGCATGCACTCTGTCACCAGCCTGGTGTTTCTCATGAGGTCTGCCATCCTTGCTGGAGCAAGGGCAGTGGAAATGGGAGCCAATTCCCCTTTGCCCCTCTACTTCCCTGGACAGTGCCTGACACCAACTGGACACAAAGTTAGCATTTGGTGAGTGAACGAGAAAATGGACCAACAGGACAGTAAATGAATGAATCAGTCAACCTCCAGCATGAATATGTGATTCCTGCCTTCTTGGAAGAAAGATTTCTCCAGGAAGTGCTTTTGGTCCCATAGGAGGCAGAGCTGAGCTCATCTTTAGAGAGTAAGTTCCTGAGAGAGCGTCATAGGATGCTTTACTTCCCAGATGTTTCTGGATTAAATAAAGACTACATACCATCAAACATGGGGACTCAGGTTAACAGCAATGCTAGTATGACACTTGGAGATGGGAGAGAATAAATCTTTGATGGGTTCCTTTAGCATGATGGGAAGTCCAGACATGGACAGGCCAAGCACCCTGCAGTGGGCAAAGGGTAGTCTGAGGACTCCTGACTCCTATCCGGTACTTGTCTCCAAGGATGCCCCGTCACTGGGCCTGTCTGCAGGGGAACCTCTTTTCAGCAAAAGTGCAGCAGTTAATCCAGTGCACCACGAATCACTTAGACTACACTGCTATTGTTGTATGGTCTTAAAAAAAAATTTAAATTTGCTTTTATCGATGGTCTTTTCTTCTTTTTACTAGTAAAGTCCATTACTAAGAAACTATTAATCTTTCTAGTTTGAGATAAAATTATGGGGAAATAACTTATAAATTATTTGGATTTTTTTCTTCTTTGCAAAAGTGTTCATGTTAAGAAAATTCAAAAATGCAGAAAAATAAACAACTGAAAAGCATTATTAAAAATCATTCTACCTCAAGGTGGCTACTGTGAACATTCTTATCTGAATTCTTTCAGGGTTTTCTTTTTCTTTTTTCTTTTTTTTTTTTTTTTTGGCCTCTGTACATTTTTTAAACAAAAATGGGTGGATGGTAGCATTTATCAGCTTGCTTTTTCACTCACTACATAGTGAACAGCCTTTTACATATTCCTTTACACATTGTCACTATTACTTCTTTAGGTACCTTTAAAATTTGACATTGTTTGGTCAAGCTTTAGCACCTACTGTATACCTGTGTTCAAAATGTATCCATTTGTCTTTCTATTTACAGTGCTTGAAAGCATTCATATCCCCGGGTCATTGCCAACGTGGGTATTTTTAATTCTGTAATTTGCCAATTTAGTGACTGTGAAGTAGTGTTGTTCTTGCATTTCTTGGATTACAGGTAAAGATGAACAATTTTTCCTTATATTTTATTAGACAAATACATTTTTTCCTTTTTGAATTATTTTTGCTCATGGTATTTGTGGATTTTTTTGTTGCTCTGTTCGCTTATCTTCTTGTTCATTTGGAAAAAGCTATAATAAAGATGTTAACTCATCATTCTAGTATCTCTATGGTTGCAGATGATTGTTCAACACTAAAAAAATAGTTTGTTATGTTTTTGCCACCTTCTGTTATCTTTTAAGATTATACAGGTGATGTAGGTTTATTTTAGAAAGACATGAACAAAGAAAAACAAATTTAAAATTTAATAAGGCTTATTTGAAATCCTATTATCCAGAAAAAACAAAAATTGATATTTTGGTGTAAATCCTTCTGGGTCCTATGCAGGTGTGTGTTTGTGTGTGTGTGTGTGTGTGTGTGTGTGTGTGTGTGTGTGTTTATATAGTTGTCATTTTTGGTATATGCATAGTATCCCATTTTATTGATATGCACAAGTTATTGGAGAAATCAACCACTGTGGAAGTTTGGTTTAGTCATAAACAACTGTGTAATTAATATCTTTTTATGTATATCTTGGCAATAGTCACATTGTTTCTTTGATAAATTCTCACAAGTAGAATTATCAGGTCAAAGGTTTTGGATGTTTTAAATTACTTTGGTGCATATACTGCCAACTGACCTTTGGGAAGGTTGAGCACACTTTCAATCCTACCAGCATGCATTTCTCCAGGATATGGCATTTTAAAATGTATTACGTTGTTTTTATGTAGTTTAATTGGACTTTGCTTGCATAGTTTCTGCCTTTGAAATGATGTTTAAAGGCGCCTTCCAATCCTCTAGATTACATAAATATTCAGTTTTATTTTCATGGATTGACTTTTTATATTTAAATATTTGACATATCTGAAATTCATTTTGGCATGTGGTGTGAGGAGGGAATCGCTATAACTTTATTGTTATTTTTGTAAAGAGTCAGTTTTCCCAGTGCCATTTATTTTAAAAATCCATCCTTTTTACATGGAATTCTAAATGCTACCTTTATTGTATACTGAGTTCTTATATATATATTTGGGATTGTCTCTCAATTTTCACTTTGATTTCAGTGAGTGATCTGTCTATGCCTGCCCTGTGTCCCCCTGTTTTAATTAATATGTCTATATGAAACATTTAAAATAATTTTATAGCCTTCTACCCATCCCCTATGCCCATTACTTTTTTCAATGACTATTTTTTTTTGTTCTCCCAAATAAACTTTAGAATCATTTGTGTCAGCTTAAAAATAATACCTCAGGTGGTTTGACTGGAATCATATTAAATTAATAAATTAATTGAGGAATTCTCAGCATCTTTGTAGTAGTAAAATAGCTCATTCTAAAAATAACATTGGTGTATTTTCAAAATTTATTCAATCTTGTTTTATTTGCTACTATAAAGTTTTGTGGGTTTGTCACATAGGTCCCTCATGTTTGTGTGTGTGTGTGTGTGTGTGTGTGTGTGTGTGTGTGTGAGATCTCCTAGCTTATTTATCTGTTTTTATGGTTTTTTTGCTTTTATGAATGGAGTGACTTTCCTATTATATTTTTAGCTAGTTGTTGTTATTGTATATTGGGATGCTGCTGATTTTTGATATCTTTCTAATTTACTTTGTATAGTAGCAGATGATATTGTTTACTGTTGTATATGGTAGGTCCATTCTAGATTTTTGTACTTTTTAATTGTGATCTTCTCTTGTGGCTTTTTATTTTGCGAAAACACAGTAGCTCTGCAACATTAATGAATCAAAGGGGAGTTTTTTGGATATCAATATCAGTTGACAGTGATGGCTTAAAGCATCTTCTGCAAATAAATAATCAACAATTAAAAACAACCAAGTCTGCCGCAGCACAGGAACTCTGCTATTCAGTTTGAGAAGCAGAGATTTTTACTTGGCTGGTGTAGAATCATTGAGATACTGGGATTATTTATCCTGGAAAAGGAAACCATCTTCAAGTCTGTTAAGGCTGACCGTTTAAAAAGTGAAATCTTTCAGAGTGATTTGGCAGGAAAAGGGGCTTAAACACAATGAAATAGTCAAAAGGACTATCTGTGAAAATGAAAACTCCCACTAGATAGGGGCTTAGGCAGTGAGGGGAAGGATCTGATTTTTAAAACGTGTGTTAATAATGAAATCCTCCTCATTTTCTCATAGTCTTCAGTTTTAGGAAAGGCCTTTTGCAGATATATTCAAATGTGCTACTTTTAAAAGTACCCACCAGTTTTTTAGGTCAGCGATATCTGGTGGCAGTGAATGAATCGTTTAAAAAGTGTAAAATCATATGGGTTGATATTTGTTGTGTTTATTTTCATTGCACATGCCTAATTCCTGTTGAATAATCTAGATATCCTTTAGTCCCTAGCCCTTGTCCTGGGGTAACATATCTACTGTAATATTTACGTGTTTTGGGTAGCTTTCCCTGGTCATCTCTAACCTAATGTAAAATATTTTTTTCATGATTCTATTTGGTTTTTAAAATGAAAATTAGATCTTGGTTTGCCATGTGAATACACTGTAATTTAGAAGTTAAAGCAAAGAATTGACAGTCATGTTTTGCTGAGCCAACATATTATCTGTCCACTGAAGTCATCCTATTTTTACCTATCTGTTAAGTGGTAATACCTACTGCCTTATGGGTCTCTAGGATGATTTAATATGATAATGCATGAATAGGGGTTTGAACATTCACAAAAATGTACATCTTTTCTGAAACAGTAAAAATTCATCTATGTAAAAAACAATTAACTGCCATCTTTATTTTTCTAGAACAGAACTAAGAATCAGAAAATATACAGACATTGAGCACGGGCAGTCCATGGACTTAATTTGTTATTTACTCATAGACGATATATCCAGGTTCTCATTTACCATTTAATTTTTATTTTTCTGTTACAGTTCTGATATTCAAGAATATCTGTTCTTCTAAGATACAGCAAATTAAAAATAGCAAATTGAAAGCAGGGAAAGGCACACAGATAACAGGGAGAAATGATAGCAGATGACCTAATAGAAAGGGAGAAGAAAGGAAAAAAAACAACTATAGTAAAGAATGAATAATACAAAAACCACAGCATTGTGAGGCCCTTTATTGGAAATAGAATCATATTTTGCCTCTTGGTGGTCATCACTGATGGTTCACAGGTTTTATTTCTAGTTGTAAGGAACATTCTAATTATATTCAGTATGCTTTAAACAGCTAGCAGAAGCATGTATAGTTTATGCAGATATTCCAGTGTTTAAATATTCTCACAAAATTCTGTTTAAAAGGGTAAACCTTCATTTATCCAGAAACTCAGCTTTCCAGACTGACTCCCCACTTGGGCTCTGAATAGTTGTGGTTTTACTGGATGATATGCTTTTAATAATTAATAGTACAAATTCTGTATGTATTTTATGTGGAAACATTTTTGCATATAATTTCTCAGTGGTTAAACATCCTTTCTGCATCTGTTTTAATGTATATGTCTTTTGTGTTGGATTTGCGGAAAACTATTTGGTTCTGTTCTTCTGACATGTATATTTCCTTTTTTTCTCCTCCACCATCTGGGATGCTTTCTCTAATATTTCATTTGGAAGAGCATGGCGCTCACTGTGTTGTTTCAGCATACGTGGGTCTGGTTGAATTCACGTCTGCCTGTTCACCTCTAGTTTTTCATTTTCACACCTCCATGGAGGTGGTATGCTGCTCTTCCATGCCTGGTAGAGCTGTAGGAAATGTTACTTAAATGTGTGAATTTGACCACCAGGGTACATTTAGCTCAATAGGAAACAAATATGCTAAATACAGGTAACATGCCGTTTACATTTATGTATAATAACGTTTATATTCTAACCAATCATTTTGTTTCCTCTAACATAGCTGGGGATACAATATAAGTCAATTGTCACTTCTTAAAATATAACTGTTTTTAGAGTCTATATATGAAACAGTATCTAATAATAGTATAAGGAAATGCCACTTGTATGTTTTAGTACCTGTGTGATTTTCTTGATTGTTCAAATATATGTATGCCGACTGAGCACAAATGAAAGGAATTAAAGTCCAGTTTTTAACATTTCTAGGAAATTACTTTTCATTGTACATAGCTGCCTGAATTGTTTAATTGCTATTAAACACAGAGGAATTGTTGCAGTGATGGTGCAGTTACAAAAGCAAAAGATAACAAATAAACCACCTTTTGCATATTTATTTTACTTCTTGTACTCAGAAGGAGACTGAGCTAATGAAGAAAAATAACATTTGTACTTATGTCCTAGAAGAATGTCATGAGAACTATTTATTGCTCACTAAAGAAATTAAATTACTTAATGAAGGTGAATTATTAACTTAATTTATTAGGAATTTAATTTGGGAGCTATTTTCATAGGGATATTGGCCAAGGCAAGAACGATAACATTTTAATGCATAAAGACACTCAGATGACTTTAAATAGGCAAGTAAGGGTATTTTCAGTGGAAACAGATATTTCTATGCTTTAAATAACAATAACTTTTCAAAAAAGACCTATTCTCAATATAATCAGTAAGGAGTTTGTTCTTTAAGAGGAATTCATTTCCAAAAGTAGTATTGCTTCTCATTGATAGGCACTGTGTCATTATTTTACAAATTAGGTTTCATTTCTAAAATAATTGCAAAGCTGTTTTTGGTAGCAGGGGAACTTTTCATAGTTAATTTTGAGTCATTAAAGCCCAGAAATCAGGCTGATCAAAGTGTTCCCGGTCTGGTCATAGCAGACAAGCTGGGTCACAGAGGTTTCTGAACCCCATGACCCGTGGGAGTCATGTGTGTTTGTGTGTAGTTATTCTGTAGCCTAAACTCAGTCTTCTTTCGCTGATGTGAAAAGAAGACATAATATCATTGTCTTTACTGGATCGTTCCACTTTCTTCTTTTAAAATGCCACAAAATGAAGAAGGGAGAGATTTCTTGGTATCTACGTTGTTAGTGATTAGAATGAAAGCCAGAACTGGCAACTTAAGGGCAATTCACTGGAATCTTCTAGGGTTATCTTCATGTAATCTTCATTTTAATGATTTATGAATTAGATGACATAAATAAATGTGGGGGGAAAATCTCATTTCTTCTTTAAGTAAACTTTTCTGTCTGGAATTTTTAATGATTTTGGTAATTTTTATGATTATATGCAGTGAGGTCTTTGGATAATTTCTGAAGCAACGTTTGTTGACACAAAAATATATCAACATTGTGAATTTTATCTGCTGTGCACCCAAATACAAACCATGGCTTGTGAGGTAGCTGGGGGCATTTTTATGCTGGAATTAAGACTTTTGTTTTTATCTTTAAGATATGGTATTTCAGACTAAGTATTTTTACCTATGCCAGACTTATGGGGAAATGCTGCTCTTTTAAAAATATTCAGGCAAGTTGATTTTATTGTCTGTTTATCAGAAAATAGTGGTGATGTGTATTTATTGCCTCAAAGATGTATGTGAGACACCCACTATATCTGCATTTCTGATGAAACGGCCCATAATTCTATTTGTTGCCATTTTAAAGAAGACAGCCAAAGAGCTTTATCAAATTGACCTTCAATTGGGAGATCATTAATGAACTAACCTCCTTCATCGACAGATCACTCAAGGCCCCAAGTAGCATGTGATTTCCTTTGCAGTAATTCATTCAAAACATTTACCAAAAACCTTAATGTACATAGAAGATGCTTAACTTTTTAAAAGTGATGGGTCCTTTTTATTGTTGTTTTAACCATGTCTCTTCTCATCACATACCAAAAAGAAACACATAATTCTGCCCATGTTTCAGAATCCTGGCTAGGGCAAGGCAGAGAAACCGATAATTTAACCTATTAATAAGAGCAAGGGCTTGAACCCAACTTTCTATGAGTAAATGTTTTTATGGGTTATTTATAAATTAGAAATTTAGGAAAATTTTCAATTTTAAAAAATTTGGTCTTGAGATGCTTAAGGCACTTGATGTTAGCAGGAAAAATAGGCTGGTATCTGTCAATAAATAATGAAAGGTCTTTGCTTTGACTCTGGAATATTTTTTGTTTGATTTGGTATTTCTGTCAAGGAAGCATGTCAGAACACCCTGGGCTCCATTGAATCTTTATACGCTCCCTTTATACCACCCTTCACTGTAGCTACTTGACACATGTTCCTGTGGCAGCAGAAGCTCGGCCACCTCTTAGCTCTGTGACCTTGGGTATGTCACCTGCCTCAGTTTCTTTGTCTGTAAAACGATAGAGTTGTTGTGAGGAGTGAATGATGTACAATGGCTGGTTGTGCTTAGAATGGGGGCCGGCACTCAGTGCTGCGGAAGTGTCACGCTGTCGTCATTAGAGGGACATCTGAGAGTTGGTGCACAAGTTAGTGTCGGAAGAGAGGAATTCCCACCCTGTGGAGTGATGCTCCTGGACCTGCTCATAGGACCTGTCGGCTGATGGCTGCTCTTACATTTGGGGGACAACTCTCCTTCACCTGTGTGACACAGGGTGACTTCATTGCGGTGTATGAAGGCTAGTAAAGGGACCCTGCCTCTGTGCTCCTCCACTGGCAACGTGGGTTTTGTTGGGACATGGTGGTGGAATGCACACGGTAAACACTGCCCAGCACTCTCTGCAAGTACCCCTGCCCCCAAGCCATGTATATTTTGTATTGAAATAACACCTCTAGAGTATTTTTAGTGCTCTCATCTCATATGCATCCATGTCTCAAATGTGCTCATATACACTTGTTCAGACTTAAAATCCCACATAAGAACTGCTGCTTTTAATGTGCACATGTGAATTAATTGCTATGAAGTTTAGATACTTTTAATGTAAAATTATAAGTATTTGCATTGTCTATAAATATAAGAAATTTAGCTTTATTGTTCTCATTAGGAAAAAATAAAGGCTACTTTTCTTTAGGCAAAGGGAAGTTTTTTTTACTCCTAGAGCAGTGCCTTTCAGTAATATATTTTCCATGGCAATATAGTATATCAATGTGTCTATCAGTATATCAGAAACATACCTTGCTACAGGTGAGGTTGTCCTGTCTATTATGTTCTATTTCTTCAAAAAGATGTTACTGAACTGATTTCATGACCCACTAATAAGTTTTGGCTCTTAGTCTGAAAAACACTGTCCCAGAGTGTCCATCTAAGATTGCCCTCCTACCCTGGGCTCACAGTAAAGAGCAGGACAGGTGACCATGCCAGCCATTGATGGATGATGATGACGACAATAATGTTGATGTTAGTGCCAGCTACTATTTACTCATGTGTTCTTAACTTACTATTTTTTAAAATAATAAAAGAGTACATACTTTAAAAATAGTAAAAAAAGTTGCATAAAGAAAGAATTGACACTTTGTAATTAAAAAAAAAAAAATCAAAGGAAGTTGCTAATCTTTCCGTCTTTGTCCATGTCATTTTGCTCCAGCAAAAGGTAACCAATACAGAAGCAGCCTGGACACACAGACATATGAAAATATGAACACAGGCATGGGATTTATTTTCTAAAATATGGAATCTATTGCTGCATAATTTTTATTTTTCTCACTTAAAAATAAGTCATGATCTTCATTCCGGAGAGATATTTCGTAAGTCTCTTCCTTGCTGCAAACTTTTCAAGGTGTTGCTAACCCACATTGGTGTGTCCCTTATACTAGGCCCTCTTTACCCAGTTTTGCTTTCCATGCTTTCAGTTACCCGTGGATGGTCTGAAAATATGAAATGGAAAATTCTAGAAACACACAATTTGAAAGTTTTAATTCACGTGCTATTCTGAAGTAGCATGATGAAATCTCATGTTCCACTCAGTCTCATCCAAGACATGACTCACCCTTTTGTAGAGGCTACCTGTCCCTGTTAGTCACTTATCAGCCATCTCGGTTATCAGATTGATAAATCACAAGAAGGGTGAGTACAGTACGATATTTGGGAGGTGGGAGATATAGGGAGAGAGCTCTCACATTCACATAACTTCTATTACTCTAATTTATAAATTAAATTTTATTATAGGTATGTATGTATAGGAAAAACAGTATGTATAGTGTCCAGGGTTTCAGACATCCACTGGGGGTTTTGGAATATATCCCCTGTGGATAAGAGGGGAACACTGTATCTTACTGGTGGATGTTCAGGCTATTTCAGGTTGTGGGCCACCCCAAACACTATTGCTGAATATTTATGGGTGCTTTTATTTCCAAGGATATATGCATCCTGGGGTCAAAGAATATGTGTACTTTTAATTCTCAAATTGCTTTTTCAGGGAGGTGTCACCACCTTCCACTTTTGAGTGTGTGAAATATCCCCTGCTCTGAGGAGCGCTTTGTACTGATGTCTTTTAGGCCTCTCACCAGCTTTGTACTTCCCTGACAGCTATCAGCAGTCTCTTCCTAGGCAAAGTCCTGCATGTGAATCACTGAATGAATGAATACACACATACACAAATGAGGGCAGGCTTGCCCTCAGAGGGGTACTTTTTGTGCCCCAGGCCAGCCTTTCCGCCTGTGGCTCCTCATATTTCCTTAGCCTTGGGTTACTAACATATAATTTCATTTCAACAACAAAGGAAGGCTGTTTATATCTTCATATACAAGATAACACTTCTCTTCTGCTTTTGTATCTTTCCTAGCATTCGGCCTATAACTCCAGGATAGTGCTTCCGGCATTTTTGTCTTACACTGAAATGAGTTGAGGGTGCCTTTTCACATCCTACCTTTAAGTTCTATGAAGACAAAGACTGTCTTCATCTCGTATCCCCCGCAGAGGTAGTTTGGTGCCAAGTAGCTAGAGCTCAGTAAATGGTTTTGGAACATGCAGAAAGGCACTGGCAGAATCTCTGTTTGTGGGCGAAGTCATCGTCTTCCTCTTTTCTCACACTCCAGTGTGCATGAAGTTCATATTGCCTGCCCCGTGTTGGAGAGACACAGGAAGCTGCTGGTCTGGTCTATAAAGGCTTGCAGAGGACAGCTGGGGGTGGGGTGACCACCTCTGCCCCCCAGCCTTTTCACCGTGAGCTTGAGCTTGCGGAGATGCGCGTTGGTTTTGCCTTTGTAACGCCTTTACTTCACCTTGAAACAGATCTCAACTTACAGCGGTGATACCTAACAGGCCCACCCAGGCTTAGCTTCCCAAGTTTAAGGCACGCACGGGCGGTTTGACTTCAGGTGTTCTCTTCGTTTCATACTTACTGTCCTTGCAGCACCTCTGATATCAAAGGAAAGTGGCTGCAGGTCCCTCCATCCATTGGCAGTGTGGTTCTCTCTCCTGGCTGCCAGTTGCGGCCGGGCTGGTTCTGCAGTTCCCCTCCCTGTGACCGTGCAGGTTCTCCAGCCACCTCAGAGGCCTTGCCAAGGGGACTGAGCCCGCCGAGCCCTTAAATACACACCCAAGGACGGGAGGCGGGACGCGAGGAATGTGTCAGAGTGGGGGCTGTAGGAACAACTCTAATCTCGGTGGCTCCAAGTAGCCGATGTTGCTGTGTTGCCCATACTCCTCATCCACCTCCAGGGATGACCATGTTGTCCTCACGCAGCGCTGAAGCGCATATAATTTCGGAAACGTCTCATATACTTTCCGGAACGTTGCTGGTGGCTGTGGCAGGGGAGGTACGTGGTGGATTATGCGTGCACACTTCTCCCGGAAGTGGCGCCATATCACTTCCTCTCACATTCTCATTGGTGGAAGCAGTGCCACTTACACTCACATTCCAGGCCAAGGAGGTGGGGAAGTACAGATTTAAAGTGTCCCCGGTGAAGGAAAACCTGAACATTGACAAATTGACGTCATACCTACTGCATGGACCGCTGGAAAGATGAAGAGAGAGGTAGAAAGACGAGGGTGGCATATTTTGGGGCCATTAATGAAAAACCGTGCCCCGTAAGAGGCTAGCTAACTAATTCTGCCAAAGAGAATTTCCAAAAATGCTTTGATTAATGGCCACGTCATTGTAACAAATTTACGACCTCCTAGGGTGATTCTTTTGAAGGACAACAGTCATCTCTTTATAGAAAAACGGTCGCTAAAGAATGTCAGGAGCCTTGTCAGTTCATACTGGCATTTTTAATACACGGCCTGACCCACGCACCCATGACCATAAACTCACCCGTAGGCATGACAGCCAGAGGTGAGAACACCTAGTGCTTCAGCCCAGCACAAAGGTACCTCCAGGGAGGATGCCACCCACACTGACACGCCTTCCCACTGTGTAATGGGCTGAGAGTTCTGTCGGGGCTTTCTTCAAGACTTCTGGTTCTTTCCATCTTGTTTAAAACATGATTTCTATCATAGTTACATAGTGCATTCAATGCCCAAATGACTGATAAGAGGAAGTCATAGTGCACTTCTAAGAGTTGCTGTCGTCATTTGAATGCTACAGGACCTTCGGCTGAAATGAGACTTGTTCTTGGGGATTTGACATCAAGTGGGAGTTTTGACGGAGTGTTGGAGGGATGGTGGGGTGGGGGGTGCATGTTACTTTTCATATAGGATAATTTTGCAAATCGGCATAATGAATATTGAACAAGCAAATAAATTGCTAAAATAATTGCTCACACGAGGTTTGGCCATTATTCAAGACAAATCCTTGAGGCCTTTGGCACTGACAAGGAGGAGTTGGAGGACTAGCCTGTATTCTCTCCAGGAGGTAGGGGTGTGCCTGGCGTGAGTTCAGAGTGCAGGAGAAAGCTCTGGTTTCGATGAGATAGTGGCCTGAGAAAGCAGAAAGACTCTCAGTCCAGAGAGATGCAAAATCCTTCCTGGAGGCTTTGCCTTTTAGAGAGAAATTTACACTGAAGTAAGAGCTCAGAGACACCTCCCTGCTTTCTCAGAAAGAATTTATTTCACACCCAAGTGTTTACCAGAAGATTATGGTCACCACAGACCTTAAGAAAGTGTCTTTTTGTTCTGTGATACTGAGGGAAAAGAAGTAAAATAAATAACAAACAAAAAAACACAAATGAACAAGGAACAAAATCATGACAGGAATGGTGAAGTAAGGGAAGAACGTTGGCATGACATTGAGTCATAGTGAAGATAGTTGTGTGTGCCTTTCTCTCTTCTTTATTGTATCAGTTCAACAAATATTTGCTGAGTGTGTACCAAGCATTGTGATAGGGGCTATGCAGGCTATGGTCTTTACAGACCTAGAGAATGTGACTTCTAGGCTTATGATATACATATAAATGATCAGTTTTCCTCTTGGCTAGGATCTTCGGGTTCGTTCTTTTACACCTGAGAAAATCGTATTTACTCTCTTTAAAATGCATTTTGGGTTAAGCTTATATCTGGCCTCAAGGCTGGCCCTGTATAACAAAAGCAAATGCGGTCTTCATGTTGGAGTGGAAGCAAGGCCCTTCTCAGTTCCCAAGAACCGTGCTGTCTCTGTCGACACTGCCTCTCTCTGTGCAGTTTCTCTTCCTCAGCCTTTTTCCTATTCTTCTCTGCATTTAGACCTATCGGAAGCCCTATGTTTTCTCTTTGAGAAACACTTTTAAGCACTTTTTTTCCTCCTGGGAGGCTGGGTGCTCTATATTCCTGGTGCTCCCAGCATTTGTCATTCCAGTGCTCAGTGTGTCACTTTGGGAGTACACTGGTGCTCATGGGACCCCGCTGTGCCCACTGTCTTCTTAGACATCTGTGCCCTATGCCCGGTATCCCGCTTCTGGGCTTCTTCAAGGGGCTCACAGAACATTTTCAGGTTGGAATGGGTTGTAGAGATCATTTGCTCCAAGCCTGCCATTTTCATGGATGAGGATAAGGAGTCTCAGGGTGAGTTATAGATTTTATTCCATGTTTCCCAGTGACATCTGTCATATGATTGCGATGAGAGTTCAGTTTTCTGATGAGCAGTCCAGTGCTTTTTATATTAAGCAATACTGCCTCCACAATTAATGTATATTTGCTTCGGGAAGCTTTATACTATTCAGTATGCAGGTTCATTAAATATTTGATTAAATACGTTACTTGTGGTCATATTTTTAAAAATAAAGGCCATACAATCATTTTTCAGGAATGTAATATATCAAGCTAGCATTATTTCTGTGGTGGAATCAGATTCAACTTTTATCACTTTGACTTACGACACCTTTTTAAGGACCATGAAGTGCTGTAAGTGCAGGATCTACCTGCATTTCCATTTATGTCACTGCCATTTCAGGAATCTTCCCTCTCTTTTGTTCTGCTCCAGTCTCTTAGAGAGGTATGCCATTTTGTTTTGGGTTAAGTATTAACCCAAATATTGATAACTTATTAAATAAATAAGTTATCAATAATCAATATATTCTCTGACATGATGTTGTATACTAGTATTTTATAAGCCCTTTTCCTTGCCAGGCCAATGTTATCATTTCTAACTCTTAACACAATAATAAAATGGTTTGCTTTAGTGATGGTCCCAAGAGACAGTAACTGTTTCCTATATGTCTTTGTTTCTTGTTTCCATCTTGGAATTAAACCATAGAGATGGTATTTTTTGTTGGTCGTGGTGTTTGTATCAACCTTTTTATACAGATACAATAATTCTGTGTGAAGGAAAATCAGTGTTTTTCTGAGCTGATTTACATATGCATGTCACATCCAGCTCTGCTATTTTTATGGTCCTGAGGAAAACAAAATGACCTTTTATGAAGTTTTTGATACTGGAGGATTCTGTGTTTTGAATTTGGAGGGGAGGAGGTTGCAGCGGAAAAGGAAAGAAGCAATTGTTGATTTATACCATGATGCTAGCAACAGTCAGGAATCTAAGATGCTTTTCAGCTATAATTGTATCTTTGCTCAAGGCTATTGTAGTTATACTACATTAAATCCCATTGTCAGTCAACTCCACCACTTTCAAGGAGCTAAAGCTGATACTGACCATAGAATAGTTCATAATATCCTTTGTGTTCCTCCTCTTGCTATGAAGTGCAGTGTTGTTGTAAAGACTAGAGATACTGCTTCATAAGATTACATAATATCACTCATTTATAAGCTTATAGTACAGTAATCAGAAATATGTTTGTGTTAAAAACTTAACTAGCTAACTGTCCTCTTAAAGTCCCTGGTTTTTAAATGTTATTTTCCAAAAAGAAACTGAAAACAAAGTATCATCCAGTAAATATGTTCATGAATAGCATGTATCTGAAATGGATAGTTTACCCTTAACAGGAAGAGTATACTCTTAACAAGAAAACAAGAATAGTAAAATACACTACTGAAACTTTCAGCTGGCTTCCATCAAAATAATTATCTTAGCAATTATCTCTGCCATTCAGCTAACTTTTGCATGCGGATGGTGTTTCTGTGCCTTTGTGTTCATCAACCTTGTGCCTAGAGTTCTCCCAGGAACTATTATCCTGACAGATTTTAGTATTATTATTTTAGTGTAGAGAAAAGGAGAAGAAAGGGAAAGGGCTACTTAAAAGGAATTTCATTCTGATGCATAGGTAGTTAGCAAATTATTCAGAACCCAGGGTGATTGCACTTTGAGGTGGGCTTCCATGGCAGGGTCTCCTGAAGGTGGCTCAGGGGCACAGTACCTGAGCTAAGCTAAAGGCTGGGCGGCATGTTTAAAGGAAGGAACTGTGTAGATACTGGATGTAGAAATAAGTTAGGATGAGCTCACTGGGACATGCATACTTGAATTGCTTTCAAAAAGTTTCATTCTTAAGCTTTAGTCCCAAAACTTTTTTTTTTTTTGGATCGAGGAGACAAACACTTCTAGTTATGAACTCTAGGCATTTTTTTTTGCTCAACTGCACTTCAGGCAAAGAGGTACCATATACTGCAAAATAAACTATTTTCTTTTTCTTCTTATTTTTTAGAAGAGTTTAGCACACAAGAAGGTCATTAAAATAGATTATTTTTGCTTAAATGGATATGCTAAATGTGCTTCTGTTTTAAAATATTTTAATTTACTGGAGCAATTTTACATGCAGAATGTGATCCCACTTGTTCAAATCTTGGACCGTGGTAGAGAAATGTTTTGGAAGGCAGCCCACTTTGACCTCTTCTTTGCCTTTTAACTCTACATCTGTGATGTTTAAAGCAGAATTTTTTTAAAAGAGAAATTTGTCTTTCAGCAGAGTTATTTTCTTGCAGCTCACCACTGAGGTGGGATCCCCTTGGCTCGTCATGCGTGTGTACTTGAGTAAGTAGAAACACTTTAAGAAAAGTAAACTCTGTGCTTTTCCACTGTCATATTTGATTTGAGCTGCATCCTGATGGTTGTTTGAAGCTAACATGAAATGCAATGCCTGCCTGACCCATTTTAGCAACCCATTATTATAATTTCACTGTCGTATGGCCACTGAGTTAATGTACTTACAAATGACAGAGAAAGTGTGTTACATGACCTTAGGGTTTTCAAAAATTAAATGACGTCGTAGGTCATATTTCAAAGAATAGCTAAGGAGAATGGTTTTCTTTCCTGCATAAAGTGTCACTATGCATAGCAACAGGATATTGTATTTCTTTTTTATTACACAAAAATGTGAAGCTTTTAAACTCTTAGATTCCCCACATAAAATTTAATATTGGGGTAGAGAATGAAATACCCAGTGGATAAACCTGCTTCTCCCCCATCTCATCCCCTCTTACTCTCTAGACACGACCCCTTTGAAACTCAGAAATGCAGAAATATGTTGTCATTCTTCTGTTATGATGAATTTAGCATTTTCCCTCCTTAAGTGAAGCTCATGAATTCCCATCTAAAAGGCAATACAGTACTTATGTTTACTGAAATACACTTGGCTAGGATTGCTTAATAATAGGTCATTTTTTCTTATGTGTTTTGGGAATCATTCTTAGTTTTAAAATGCGTTCTTTAGAAAGAACTAAGTTGTCCAACTTGAGGTTTAATGAGCCCTGGAGGAAACTTGTGGTTAAAGCCAGTGATACCAGCATCTCATCAGCACACAAAGTCCCCCACTGCCCACCTTTTCAGCGCCCTGAGCCTAGACCACAGAGTTCCCCACCTCTGGGTGTGTGACTGATGCTGTCCCATCACACAGGAGTGATTGGGAGGGTGACAGACCACTGGGCATCACGCACACACACGTGGTGAGGAGGAGACTCACAGTCCAGTGCTAGGGCCTCACCCTGCCCTCACACTTACCTGTTGAAATTATCTTGCTGATCTGTTCTAGAATTCTCTTTCCAAGTCAGGACTGTTGTAGATCAAACAGTAGCTCTTTGAAGGAGGCCTCAGAACTTAGATGCAATGGGTTAATTTGTAGATTGTAGATAACACTAGGCCTCCATGTAGCAACAAGAATTCAAAGAGTCCCTTTTCATTGTGTACATGTGAAAGTAAACATGGGACCTCAAGTAAGGAGGCAACTTCGGGTGGTGTCGTGCTGCCTCCAGACCTTGACTAGAGTTTTCATGAATGGAAATCCCACCTGTACATAGAAGTAATTGTAATTAATGCCATCCTAAGGAAGCACCACAGAGTAATAGGAAAAACAGGTCTCAGTCTTATATTCTGTTGATACATAAGGGTGTCTTTTGAAAGCCAAAAACTGTCTTTAAAATTGAACAGCCTAAATTTTCTCTTGCTTACCACCTGCAGACTGCAATTGATGGTGCTTGAGTCAAGAACTATAGTTGTGGGCTCCTATAGATCACCTGCAGGAGTTGTGTGTGGAGTCCTGGCGGGGACTCGCTAGGCGTCTGTTCAGAATGATTTGTGGCCTTACAAATGTCAGATCTTGTTAAGCCCCTGGCAGTATTGACATAAAGAATATTATTTAAAGTTACTAAAATTTGATGAAGCTTCTAAATTTAATCTGTTCTGTATTATGCACCAAAATTAAATTGCAGGGGAAAAAGATGTGGTTGCAGTGTGCGCTTAGAAATGATTTGTCATAGTGAGATTTCTTTTACCCAAACAATTAAAGCACTTAAAAAATTGTCCAACATAGCCAAAAAAGTTTTTATTTCTTTTACAGATTTAGTAGCTCTGAAAATTGCTTTATTTCTTTGATTTCAATGGACACAAATTACATGGTTCTATTTTTTTCTCAAAATGAATATATACCATGAATACAGAAATATTAAAATGTGTCTCCTGGGAGGAAACCTCATTTTACATTGCAGCTCTCTGTCCATAATCCTGCAAAGACTGGTCTGAAGCTGCCTTCCCCGAATTTGAATAAATGATGCCAACAGAGAACACAAGCTTATGCTGTATTTTGGGTACCTGGGACGGTCAAAGAACAGGCAGACTCTATTGTGCCCACAAACTGTTCAGACTAGCAGCCACACTGTGTGTGGGCTTAAAGGGCAAGGTTTTTTTGGAGATTGAGCATGAAGATGGAAGGCTGCCCATTACCTCCAGAGTATGTACAGTGGCAGGGATTCTCACACGGGTCCTGAAGCACATCCCAAGTCAGTCTCTGTGTGTCTCTGAATAAGGAGTGCTGAGGAGAAAGGAGGAGGAAGGAGTCTGGTTCTTTCTTGAACTGAATGAATAATCATGCACTGCTAAATAAGAGCCTCCATTTATTATAGAAATTAAGTTGGATGTGAGAAAGGTTTCAGATGGGCATTTGCTTCTTAGAAGGGGGAGGAAGACCTTTTGTATGCATATTTAGTTCTGACACATGCTGGAATAAGGAGAAAGATGGTGAATGTTTTGCACATGTAGAAGTGCATAAAATTGGGCATTCTAAAACAATAGCACAGTATCCTGCATGACACTTTACATTGTCTTACTGACACAGGGCAGACAGGACTGTACCTTATGACTGCAACTTCTAAATGAATCTCAGGGACAAGGTCAGAATTCCCCCTCCCCCCAGGTCAGTGTCCTTAAGAAGTGGGTATGAAGGAGGTTATTAGCACCATAAATCGCCCTTCCTGTCAGTCAAACGCTAAGAAATACAGGACATAATACTGGCCATTTTGGTGACAGAATATAAATCACCGAAGATTAAATTATTAGATAATTTGGAAACTTAACAGTTTGCATTTTGTACTTCCAATTGTTTTGCTGACTTGCACTTTTCTTGACTGTCCAGGATTTTATTAACTGTCTTTAAGACATCTATCACCTCCTTCCTCTTCATTTTCCAATGGGCAAATTTTCCCAGGAAGGAGAGTTGCAATACTGATGCCTGCAGTCGCTGCTCCAAAAAGATTGCTGTATTTTCATTGACATGCAGTGCATTACCATAATTGGCTTTTCTACATGATAGGAGAGAGGAAATAATAATGTCATTTTATTTACAGCCAGAGTGTCGCTTTATGAGACTTCTCCAAGTTTCTGCCATGCTGTGTAGGTCAAATGACATCTTTTGATCAGTCCTGTCCAAAGACATCAAAGCTGAGTGGCATGTAATGGAGACCTAGTGACAAACCAAATCTAGAAAAGAAATAAGACTGCCAGTTTCCCATTAAACTGCCTGCTAAACAGCGCAGCTTCCCCGTGTCGGCTACGAAACCACTCTGACCACCTAAATCAGGGGAATGAAAGGAGGCTGAATTGGACATTAGTACTGCAAATGACTGCAGTGATTGCCACGACTTCCCTCCTCCCCCTCCCCCCAAAATCAGCAAGCAAACCATGCGAGTTACAGTGAGACTGCTCTGTGCCCATTCATTTCCCTCCTGCCACTCGCTGGTTTTCTGATCTGGTTTATTTAGGTTTGACATCAGCCAAATGGTGTAGCAGGCTATCTCTGACAGATATTCTTACTGATTTAACAGGAGGCACAACTCAGGAAAGATGGATCTTCTGAGACAGGATTTCAGAGTGGTTGTTTTTCCCTTTTCCACCCCATTTTCTTCTCTTTATGATTCCAGTTGATGTGTTGTTCCCATTCGCAGTCAAATCATTAGGGTCTTCGGAACTTGTGAAGAACCATATTTGATTGATGGTTTGAGACTTCACTTTGCCACGTGGGTTGGGTGGCCAGCATATTGGAAATATAATTTTGTAAGAAAAGTCTTTTGAAACAAGTATTTTATGCTAGAGATTGATAAAAGTATTTCTGCTGTAGTACAGCAGGGCTCACCTTCCCAGGTGATTGGACCATATGGAAGTTGACATATCATGTGTATGAAAAAGCTTCATCCTCAATGCATGTATCCACATCTGTTTTCTTTGGATTAAATTGAATGTCTACTCAGTCTTCAAGTCATCATCCCAGCCGTTGAACATCTATTTTGTTCCAGGCTCTGTTTTGCTAGCTGCCAGGACCCGAGGTCCATTAAGATGTGGTTCTGTGCTCAAGGGGACCTGGCCCTGTGCTTTGGTCACGTGGCCGCAGGGTGTGGGTGGCTCGGGTGGGGATACTGGAGCCTGTTCCAAGGTAGGGCAGCTGTCATGGGGGCAGAGTAACTCTGACGAGGGAGCTTGGTCAGCATGGTTGGAAGCAGGCTTTTTTGCTCCCCCCAATTTTTTATTGTGGTAAAATAAACATAAAACAATTTATCTTATTAGCCATTATTAAGCCTATGTCTTAGTGGCACTGAGTACCTTTACATTGTTGTGTAGCCATCACCACCATCCATCCCCAGAACTTTTTCATCTTCCCAAACGGAAACTTGTGTCTGTTAGCAAAACCCGTTCCCAGCTGCCCCTGCTCCTGGCAACCATCGCTCTACTTTCTGCTTCTATACTAGTGCCTGGGTTGACGTGGCTAGAAACAGATTCTGACAGGACTTTGTGGCCATCCCATAAATGGCAGTCCTGAAAATGCTGTCCTCTGTAGCCTGTCATGGCAGATACATGTGACCACAACTTTTAGGCAGAACTACCCAAGACCAATTGTGTTGACCTTCATGTAGACAAAGGCCTGATTCCACAAACAAGTCATTCAGAAACCGGAATAAGTCTTATACTTACTGTTGCTGATAGATATGACCATTGCAGTGTCATGGTCATGTGTCAGGAACCTGGCTCCAGGACAGACCACCTGGGGAAATTCCTGCTCTGTATCTCACTGATGGTGCAGTCTGGGGCACTTCACTTAATCTCCGTGCCTCGGTTTCCTCATATGGAAATGGAGAGTAATCACAGGATTTCCCCTTGTAGTGCTGGTGAGCAGCTAACATGTTTAATCTATGTCAAGCACTTACAATAGTGCCTGGTCTGGAATAAGGATTCAACAAATATTAGCCTGTTATCATTCAATGACATTTTAATGCAAAGTATAATGCTGGCTAGGCAGATATTCTGTGGTTACGAAATGTTTACTCAAGAACAAATTATTTCTCTCAAAATAATAGTACATTATTAGTCCTCCCAAATAAATTACTAGTGTACTGAAAAATAAAAACAAACAACAAAACAGCCTTTCTTTCTATCTAGGTGAATCATTATCCAAGAATATATTTTATTCCTATTTGAGATTGGATTTCAATGTTGCCACTGACAAATATGCTTCTGATTGTGGTGGGCTTTTCGCTCTTTCTACAGATAATATATTTACATGTGCATACCTTTTTTCTTTTGGGCTATTGTTGTAGGTATTTGAGAACAGTTAGCTCAAATATCCTTTTTTTTTTTTTAACATCTGACTTGCTTTAAAATAAGTTCCACTTTTCAACCACTTGTGTAGTATAGTTTAGATTTTTCTTCTTTTTTTTGAGTTGGAGTCTCACTCTGTCGCCCAGACTGGAGTGCAGTGGCCGCTCCCGGCCACCGCAGCCTCGACCTGCTGGGCTCCGGCGATCCTTCCACCTCAGCCTTCTGAGTAGCCGGAATTACAGGCGCGCGCTACCATGCCCGGCTGATTTTTTTTTATTTATTGTAGAGATGAGGTCTCGCCAGGTTGCCCAGGCAGGCCTCGAACCCGCGGGCTCAGGCA